>JARYGA010045042.1:0-41596 GCA_030545235.1 Helianthus tuberosus
GTATTGTTGATGATGATAAATAGTAACGAAATCACCTATCACCATTAAAGTGGACGAAATCACAAAGAGTGATTTCGGCCCACATGTGTTTTCGGCCCAGTAAGGGTGTTTTCGGCCCACATAGAGTTCGGCCCTATTTGGTTTTCGGCTCTTTTGGTTTTCGGCAAACATAAGGTGATTTCGACACCTTATGTGTTTTCGGCACATAAGGGATTTCGAACATAAGGTGGTTTTCGGCTAAGGGGTTTTCGGCACTTTTGTGTTATTCTTGGCCACAAGCTACTGTAAATAATTAATGCCATTAATATGTGATTCAATTAAGCTAATCACTTGATTAACTCAGTTACTTTATTTAACTCTGTTAAATATGTAAACATCTGTTAAGGCTGTTTAGTTATTAACTTGGTTAGACATGCTAAACTTAATAAACTAGTCAATCCTGTTAAGTGGATTAACTCTGTTAAGTGTGACAACTTAGTAAGGGACTTGCATGTGACTTGAAACCTCGTATGGAATGATTAATTGTTTATACAATGCACAATATTAACTGTCAAACACACTCTGTGATATTACTGTGATGCTAGTTACATGTGAAACATTACGAACATATTCTGACTGAACATACGTGCACTATAGGATTTGATTGATTACTTGCGAGAATATAGTTTAGCATACCGAGCAAACAAGGTGAGTTCACACCTCTACCAAGGCATGGGATTCCCGGGGTTGGGAATGGGTTGATTGTTTATTTATGTTTAAGAGTTATTGAAGTTACATACCATTGGCCTCGGGAGAGGAAGGTCAATGGTAGATACTACTAGACTAGTGATACATATACTTCTCTTCGCAAACATGCCGGGATCGGCCGCGATACTAGAACAATCTTCGCAAACATGCCTGGAATGGCCGCGAACTATACTTAAATCTTCGCAAACATGCCCGGAGGGCCGCGATACAAATATAACTAGTCTAGAATACATGGGGAAACCCCCACTAAACTTCGCAAACATGCCTTGAGGGCCGCGATGCTATTACATACGATACATGATTGCTAAACGAACATACGATTTACGATACGAATAATATAACTAAGTAACCAACTGTGAACTCGCTCAACTTTTTGTTGACTCTCTGTTACATGCCTTGCAGGACCTTAGGTACTTTTGGAGCTTGCACGGGAGGCACTGTCGTTGTGGATATGGATCGTGAATGTGTTGTTAAACATTATGACTTTTTGTACTTAAACTGATGTTGGGTTTTTACATTAATGCTTCCGCTACACACTTGTTTATATTTGGTTTTGGAAACACCTATCGTATTGATGAATGACTTTTACTTTATACTTATGTTCAATATGATTGGTGGCTTGATCCTGGTCATGTCACGCCTCCAAGCGGTAGTACTCCGCGCGTGGATTTTGGGGGTGTGACATGCACAATATCCCAGTCAAAGCCAAACAGCCGCCGACGCACCGCCAGGGTATATTACCCTCTTTGAAGATTTCTTTCTACAATGCAATTTCCGGTTGCCGGCGACGGAGTTTATGGCCCATATACTTCATCTCTATGGGTTTCATATATCCCAGATGAGTCCACCCAGCATGGTGAGGGTGCGACACTTTGAGTTCTTGTGTCGGTCTCATGGCATAGGGCCCACAGTGGAGAAGTTCATGGTCTTCTACCAGTTGATTAGGAACATGGGGTTCTATTCTTTTGGCAACCGGGGATCTGCCAAGAAGATTCTTCTAAACCCTCCAAAGAGTTTCCATGACTGGAAGCAGAAGTTTTTCTTCATCAGAGAAAAAGTAATTCCAATCGCGATGATCTTCCGCGAGCCAGACGCGATTGAGAAAGAAGAACTTGCTATCCCCAAGGGAGCTGACTGGTACTTGAAGCTGACCGCGACACCAAATCGTGTTTTTTGTGAGAATGTACTGGTCGCGGCGCAGATGAGTGACCAGTGGTCGGAGGACAGCAACGAGGTACCCGTTTTAAAGTTTCAAGATAGAGGTCTATTATTTCTTTGATTATTCCCCTTTTGTAATTCATTTGTGCTTAATTGTTGAATTTGATTGTAGAGGCGCATCTTTATCAAACGACTTTCCCCACTTTTGGTGGATCTATGGGCGTACGCCCGCTAGAATCGGGGGAGCCGTATTGGTACAAGCGGATCAAGGGCCACTTTCTTTATCCTCTTGTTGGAGCCTGTGCCAATCCTCCCACTGCAACCGAAGGTGCGCATCTACCCAACCCCATGCCCTTGCGTGATGTGACTTCTGTTGGGAAAGAGATTCTTTATCTTTCCAGCGAGGAGTCTGTAGGGTCATCAAATGGGGAGCTATGTTCCTGGTCTAACATCTTTGTAGGTGTGTTGCGCGACCTTGGCATAGATCCAGAGGAGAAGAAGAAGAAGACGAGCAAGAAGAAGAAGAAAGTGATTACCATTGATGCTGAAGTGACCAGCAAGAAGGGCGGGAGTAGCCGCGCGACTGCTGGTGCTTCTGATAAAGGTACTCTACGGTTTCGGCAGAGTAATTTGGAAGATTACGTTATTGCAAGTGACTCACTTAAGGGTTTATCGCGTATAGGCGAGAAGAAGACCAGCGCTGGTGGCTCCAAAAGCTATGGGAGCGCGGGTTCAACGAACCCAGATGCTGGCGCTACTCCTTCTTCTATCACGCTGGATGAAGAGGAGGAGGAAGAAGAGCAAGAGGAAGAGCCTGCCCTCAAGCTAGTGAGCAGGAAAATGAGTAGGGAGGAAACTGCTGCTGGGATTAAAGCAGCGAAAAAGGCTGGGGAAGTCCCTGTGATAGGTGATGCGTGTGAAGTGTTATATATATTAGGTGTATATTTTAAGCCCTTTTTAACACTTATTTTAGCCAAGTTTTAAATTTATAAAACACGATATTTCACTAACACTAAACACACATATGGGCAAGTGCACCCATCGTTGAGTGTAGTATAGCGTTGGTAAGATACCGAGGTCGTCCAAGGACACAAGAGCTTTTAGTACCGGTTTATCCTCAACGTCTAATCAAAATAAAAAGTTTAGAAAAATGTTTTAAGCTAAGAAAAATAAAAACTAACTAAAATGCTGAAAATAAAAATAAAATAAAACAGATAGACAAGATGAATCACTTGGTTCCGACTCGTATCTAGTATAACCTTTGATTATTTCCACACTTTTGCACATAATTAAGAGATTATCTTAGTTATTGTAGTAGGCCCCTCTTTTGAAGGTGATGTTACCCTCACCCCACTAGTTTGAGTCAGCAAGGATACAATCCTAAAAGGGTGGATTATTGGAAGATAATGAATTAAGTTATTAATGCAGTATTGTGGTAGGCCCCGCTTTTGGCGGTGACGTTACCCTCGGCTAAGTAGTCTGAGTCAGCTGGGATACAGTCCTAAATAGCCGGGTTATAGTATTAATAGTAGTTAACTTATGAGGGGATCAAAGAGTTTGGACCCCCGCCATCCAATACCGTGAAGTATTGAAGGAGGTCCTACTAAATTTGACCCAGGTCCATTGCAGGACCTCTAAACGCTGAACAATGGCAAGACCTTTACCAAGCCGTTCCCTTAACCCCCGACCAGGTAGCCAACATACCTCCATATAGACCGTGGAGATATGAATGGTGAAAATCCTTTATTTTATATAGACAGTAAAATAAAGCCAAGACACCACGAACAAACGATAAGGAAAGATCACCTTCAACATAAGTAACTAGTTATTAAAGTCATTAATACAAAACCAAATAAAAAGTGCAAAAGATTAGAAATAAAAAGTATTATACTAGACACTTTGTCTTCACCAAATGATGTAAGAGACTTAGGCAAACATGGCCTTGATTGTCAAGAACTCTTACGATCAATCTTGGATCCCGAGACGACTCACACACTCTATGATGGACAATGGATGATGGTGGTGGATGATGGTGTTGTGATGGTGGTGGGTGGTGGATGAAGTGTGAGAGAGGTGGTGTGCCAAGGGATGAGATGAAATGAATCCAAGCACTCCTATTTATAGGCTGAACAGAGAGCTGGACACGGCCCCGTGTCCGCTGGGCATGGCCCCGTGCCTGTCTGACACTCTCTCTCCTCATTAATTGTAATTCGCAATTACAATAAATGCGCCTGCTGTACTTTCGACACGCCCCCGTGTCCGCTGAGCACGGCCCGTGGTGGGCAATAGAAGCTTCTATAGGTTTGTCTTTTCTGCTGCTTCTTGGGCACGGCCCCGTGCTGGCTGAGAACGGGGCGTGTTCAGTCTTCTGATTTCTCTATTTTGCTTTGGAAGGTGCTGTTGAGGGGTCGGGCAGTCCACTAATGTTCCTTTTCTTGTATTTATGTTGGATTTAGCTGTCTTTTTGCTTCTTTTGCGTTTTTGAGCTCATTTAATCCTGAAAATACAAAAGGAAGACAAAAACACTCTTTTTCCAGTATTAGTACTTAAAAAGGGTTAGTTTTATGCCTCATTTGATGTAATTTATATGTTGCATTTTACACACATCAAATACCCCCACACTTGAACTTTTGCTTGTCCTCAAGCAAAACTCTTTAATATGTGGCTTACACTCCCAAATGGAATAGGTAGAAGAGAAGGTTTTGGGCTTGTCGTAGAGTGTCGGGAATCCAAGGTCTTTTTGGGTTTTATCTTTATTTATTTACAATCCTATTCGTAATGATTTATTTAGAACTTTCCATAGGAGAAATTACTTATTTGGGCATAACATGCCTTTTTAAAATTCCATTTATATACAAGTTCACATACCTCACGGGAGAAGTCACTCACACTCGGCCGAAGGTGTATTTTTAGTGAATCACTCGAGAGCGGCATGGAACTTATTCCTACCATAGGCTTGCCAAGCAATCAATCCTCCTCCTTTTTAACTTTTATACCTTTGTAAATATCAAGAGGACTTTGTGGGTTAAGGGTTAGGCTTGGGTTAAATGTAGGTGGTTGGGAAAGTGGTTAGTGGTTAGTAGAAAAATGGCGAAAAGCGTAACAAGTGTCGGTTTTCATAAGATTTTCTTATTTTTATTTTGATGAAGCTTTTATTCAAACAAAGTTATTTTTGATAAACTTGTTTGTTTTTTTTTTTTTTTTGCTTCATCATCAACAATTCTTTTTTTTTTTTTTATATTTACGAAAAACCGAACTTGTTACTAAAACAAAGGGTTAAAAATAAAAAAAGGTTTTGGTGGGTAAAAGGGTTTTTGGTTTGGGTGATGAAATGAAAAGGTTTAGGCTCAAAGGGGTTAACTAGGGGGATTTTCGGGTAGGTGGTAAAAGAAAAAGATAAATAATGGTGTAGAAATAAAAAGGGGTAGTCCTAATGCCTCCATCATTTACTTACTCGGGTTTAAGTTGATAAGGACCGGGAATGTATTGTCATGGCAAGTTCTAGAGTCGTAAGAACCAAGCGGCTATTCACACAAGAAACGAAAAATGAGCATTTAGTCTAAAGATGTAAATTTGTATGCTCAATAAAGGCTCAAAACTCACTTTTGTGGGAATGGGTTTTTATGTGATCAAGTATATATAATCAAATTTTAACTAAGTTTACCATGCCTTTTCATAATTTTCTTATGTTGGTTCTTTTTATCACTACGCTATCGGTTGTAAATTTGTAAAAATATAACCTTTTTGAGAACTTGAATTTCCCGAGTTAAACCTAGACAAGTAAAAAAAATGAATTTTTTTGAAAAAAATGAAATTTTTTGAAAAAAATTTGGGGTGATTAGCGGTTCCAATAGAGTTTTGTGTAAGGCTTGTATTTAGGACTTGCAAAATTCAAGGCTTTTAGCATCCCCCCCACACTTAAATTACACATTGTCCTCAATGTGTCCCCAAAATAAATTTTTAGGTTGATTAGATGTGTAAAATAGTGTTTAAAAAGCAAAAAATTGTGTTACTGGGCACTGAACACGACCCCGTGTTATCCGGGCACGGCCCCGTGTTCAAGTGCCAGTAACAAAATTAAAATAAGAGAAACAGAAGTCTGGACACGGGGGCTTGTTGGGTGAACACGGCCCGTGTCCAGGTACCTGAACTGGGCGTTTTTCTGCAGGTGGTTCAGCACGGGGCCGTGTTGGTTGGGCACGGCCCGTGTTGAACCTTCTGAAATGGAGAGAATTGTCGGGTTGCCTTGTTCTTGTGCATGAGTTCATTTTTCTCGTTCCCCTTTTCATCCTTTACCACCATGAGTGTGTTTTATTCATTACAAACCATCCAAACCTTAAAACCATCATTTCATTTCATCATAGAGAGAACTTACATAGTCCTAAATTAAAATTGAACTTAACTAAATAGGTCAGCAGGTACACGAGGTTATCATAAGGAGTTCTACCATTTTAAGAAAATTTCGAGAATAGTATCCTGATATAGTAGGACTTTTAGCCGAATGAATTCTTCCCTAAACGTTGTTTAAAGCCATTCTTCGATCTCCCTTGGAAGGAAGAATGCGGCTTCATTTTCCTCCGCAGCTGGTGGTTGAGGGGGAACATTCACCGGGACTCCTTGCACTACTCTTCGCGGAGGCTCTTGGTGCATGGCGTACCATTCGGCTGGAATGACAACTTCGGGTACCATGTTCCACGCTCTTTGGGTTATTATAGGTACCAAAGGCGGGGAGGCGAGAAGGTTCAACCTCTGGTGCAAGAGGTTTACTTCATGGAGACAGCCCTCCAGCCCCACTGTAAGATGGTTAATACGGTCGACCAATGCTTCCTCCACTCCCGTCATTTCATCAATAGCCTCCCTTAGAGTGTAAACATAGTTTACAAGAGAGTCTTCTGCTGTTGAAGATCTCCTCCCTTGTCGGTTATTTCTTGAAGATGATCCGCTTGTTCTGCTTGTCATTTTCTGTGAAGGAAATCGAAGAAAGCTAAATTTTTACAAAACAGAGCCCCGGACACGGCCCCGTGCTCGCTGAGCACGGCCCCGTGTCCATTTGTCTGCAGGATTTTATGCTAAGGAGTCTTGGAGTTTTAAATTATTCTCATGATTTTTAGCTAGTTTTTAGGCTTAGATAATTTAAAATAAAGTTATACAACTAACTTTAAACAAGAATCCTTAGCAAATAATCTTACAAACTTCACATAGAGGGTTGGAATCAAGGGATTTCCAAGCTTCCATGGAGGAAATTTTGAAAAATTTTGAAAGAGGAGGAAATGAGTAAAAGTGGAAGGGACAAGAGGGTCCTTTGGAACCTTCTTTTAGCACTTACCTAGGATGGTATGAGTGAAAATCCCAGGGATCTCTGTCAATTGAAGTGGTCAAAAATGAGCAGGAATCAGGCTGCATTTAAAGAAAACGACAGCGCACTGGGCACGGCCCCGTGTCCAGTGGACACGGCTCCGTGTGCAGAGAAAATCCTGACACATTTTGTCCGTATTCTGACCAAATCAGCAGAGAATCTTTTTGGTGAGCACGGGGGCGTGTTGACCTGGACACGGCCCCGTGTCTGGAGGCTGTCTTATGGAGTTTCACTACTTCTAAGGATCTCATCGACATCGGGTGGTTCCTTACTGGTTGGAACAACCCCAAAGTACCTAAGATACCTTAATTGTCCTAGACTAAGGCGAGAACGCAAGAGGTTGTCGGTGAGGGTAATTCCTATTTTCATTCTAGGTGGACAAGTCCAACCCTTTTCTCGGGCTCTTGTTAAAGAAGGTGTATGCCGAATCGCTCAGGTCTATGTATGCACCGAACGAAGTCGATGGAGAGTCCTTCACGGCACAATCGACACAGGGACGACTATCATCCAAGTCTTTGCTAGGAACGAAGGTATTTTCGGGAGCAACGAGGTTGTTGGAATGCGGTTCCAGCGTTTCGTCATGGTCATCGTCTTGGGGTGGATTAATAAAATCCTTCCTAAGCTCTTCTAACCAATTCTGAATTAGTTTTTCTAGTTGAAATAACTCATCAAGGAGCATTTCCCCTAGAATATCTGGCTGGGCGCATTCGAGGGAGAAATAGTGCTTATTTTTACTTTCGCCCCTCTTAAGGTTGTAAGAAGTCAGTGGGTCCATGTAGTGGGGCCTATAATTTAGAAAGTAACATTCTACTTCTTTATGTTTGCCACCACATAATTGACACCACGTACCATAAGAGTGCCGAAAGTAAAAACAATTACTATCACTCATGTTTATGTCAGAAATTACCAACCGCCGGGATCTAACGGTTCTGTTTTCAGTAACTGAAACTTGGGCACGGGGGCGTGTTGAGTGGGCACGGCCCCGTGTTCAGCTTACTGTCTGACGTAAAACAGGATTGCCAGTTCCAATGATTGAGAACGGGGGCGTGTTCAGCGGGCACGGCCCGTGCTGAGCTCTGCAGAAGCTGAAAAACTAAGAAAAATCCTAAAAAATTAAAAAGAAAAATAAAAGATGATTAGGCCGTTGATTCCTAACTTTCTTAAAATCCTTGTGTCCCCGGCAACGGCGCCAAAAACTTGATGCGTGTGAAGTGTTATATATATTAGGTGTATATTTTAAGCCCTTTTTAACACTTATTTTAGCCAAGTTTTAAATTTATAAAACACGATATTTCACTAACACTAAACACACATATGGGCAAGTGCACCCATCGTTGAGTGTAGTATAGCGTTGGTAAGATACCGAGGTCGTCCAAGGACACAAGAGCTTTTAGTACCGGTTTATCCTCAACGTCTAATCAAAATAAAAAGTTTAGAAAAATGTTTTAAGCTAAGAAAAATAAAAACTAACTAAAATGCTGAAAATAAAAATAAAATAAAAACAGATAGACAAGATGAATCACTTGGTTCCGACTCGTATCTAGTATAACCTTTGATTATTTCCGCACTTTTGCACATAATTAAGAGATTATCTTAGTTATTGTAGTAGGCCCCTCTTTTGAAGGTGACGTTACCCTCACCCCAGTAGTTTGAGTTAGCAAGGATACAATCCTAAAAGGGTGGATTATTGGAAGATAATGAATTAAGTTATTAATGCACTATTGTGGTAGGCCCTGCTTTTGGCGGTGACGTTACCCTCGGCTAAGTAGTCTGAGTCAGCAGGGATACAGTCCTAAATAGCCGGGTTATAGTATTAATAGTAGTTAATTTATGAGGGGATCAAAGAGTTTGGACCCCCGCCATCCAATACCGTGAAGTATTGAAGGAGGTCCTACTAAATTTGACCCAGGTCCATTGCAGGACCTCTAAACGCTGAACAATGGCAAGACCTTTACCAAGCCGTTCCCTTAACCCCCGACCAGGTAGCCAACATACCTCCATATAGACCGTGGAGATATGAATGGTGAAAATCCTTTATTTTATATAGACAGTAAAATAAAGCCAAGACACCACGGACAAACGATAAGGAAAGATCACCTTCAACATAAGTAACTAGTTATTAAAGTCATTAATACAAAACCAAATAAAAAGTGCAAAAGATTAGAAATAAAAAGTATTATACTAGACACTTTGTCTTCACCAAGTGATGTAAGAGACTTAGGCAAACATGGCCTTGATTGTCAAGAACTCTTACGATCAATCTTGGATCCCGAGACGACTCACACACTCTATGATGGACAATGGATGATGGTGGTAGATGATGGTGTTGTGATGGTGGTGGGTGGTGGATGAAGTGTGAGAGAGGTGGTGTGCCAAGGGATGAGATGAAATGAATCCAAGCACTCCTATTTATAGGCTGAACAGAGAGCTGGACACGGCCCCGTGTCCGCTGGGCACGGCCCCGTGCCTGTCTGACACTCTCTCTCCTCATTAATTGTAATTCGCAATTACAATAAATGCGCCTGCTGTACTTTCGACACGCCCCCGTGTCCGCTGAGCACGGCCGGTGGTGGGCAATAGAAGCTTCTATAGGTTTGTCTTTTCTGCTGCTTCTTGGGCACGGCCCCGTGCTGGCTGAGCACGGGGCGTGTTCAGTCTTCTGATTTCTCTATTTTGCTTTGGAAGGTGCTGTTGAGGGGTCGGGCAGTCCACTAATGTTCCTTTTCTTGTATTTATGTTGGATTTAGCTGTCTTTTTGCTTCTTTTGCGTTTTTGAGCTCATTTAATCCTGAAAATACAAAAGGAAGACAAAAACACTCTTTTTCCAATATTAGTACTTAAAAAGGGTTAGTTTTATGTCTCATTTGATGTAATTTATATGTTGCATTTTACACACATCAATAGGGAAAAAGAGTAAGCTGCGCTCTCTTTACAAGTTCTCTCCAGGTTAGTTTTATGATGTTAATATTTGTGTTCTTACTTTAGTGGCATCTCTTTTTAACACTTAGTTTCTGCAGAGGCCCATAAGAAGGCCCCTGAGAAGAAAGACTAAGGGAGTTGAATTTAAGGATCCTCAAGAACCGGCACCGAAGAAAACTAAGTTTGTAATCAGGCCTCCCAAGACAAACGATGGGACTGTTGAGAAGGTGGTTGAGGAGAAAGAAAAAGAGAAGGAAAAAGAGATAAAGAAGGCGTTTGAGAAGCCTGTGGTCGATAAATCAAAAGAGACAGAGACCGCTGCTACTACCAGGAGAAAACGTAGGGTTCGGAGGTCGTGCATATTACGGGGCTTGACCAGCCCCTTCATGAAAAAGAGAAGGAAGCTACCCGGGGGAAGGGATCCGAGGTTGTTAAGCCAACCGAGCCTGCGCAGGTTGATGCCCCCACCCAAATTGTGCAAGTGACTTCTGTTGCTAGGGGATCAGCTGCTGCTGCGCATAAAGAGACTACCACTACTGCAGGTGGTGCGAGTGCTGGTGGTAATGTCTATCCAGGCGCGACTGGTGGTGCTGGAGGATCGGCACCGCAAACTCCTATTGGTCCTAAGGATACCTTAGGAGATATTTATTACAAAAACTTACACCGAGGAGGCTCGCGGTGATGCTCTCCACCAAGCTCCATGGGGTTTAAAGTAGAAGGATACGTTCCTGGAGTTTGGTCCGTGTCGTGATTGGTTTTTGAATTCTTTCCCTCCCGGAGAGGTTAATGTAGGTCCCTGAATCCCATATGGATCGTACAAGACTGTTAATCTATCAAGGGTGCGGAATCCCCTTGATTGATCTTCGAACACAGAAACAAGATTATGTAGAAGAACAAGAACTCGAACACACAAACACGCAAACTTTCAAACTGATCTTCTGTGATTATCAAACCTTTAGAAGTGTTTTACAATCACTAAGATCTACAAGAACCTAACAGCCGATTTCTGTTTTGTTCTTAACCTCTCACACTTGAATGCTCTCTCATAATCTCCAAAAGGCTCTCAAGTTGTCTAAAGTGTCTCTCTACTAGAACTCAAGACTAAGGCTGTTTATATACACACAGCCAAGACTCGAATTGGGCTTTGCCCATATTACATTTGTCACATAAACTTGGGCCTAATAGACTTAGTACAAACTTGGACTGATTCGGCTTTATAGAACTCGTTTTTCTTTAAGTCTTCATGATCCAATCTTCTGTTTAATATCCAAAGACCAGTCCAAAGCTGTTGTCATATAACATGCACCAACAAACTCCCCCTTGGCAATAGCTTGCAAAGGAAACTTTAGTCTTCAGAATCTCACATTCTTTGGTCTTTGGATAGCGTCAGCTTCAACATGAATTCTGTCTTTGTCAGCAACATCTTTGTCAGCAACAGACTCCCCCTAAGCTGATGCATCCAATCACCAAATCTTCCAAGTTTTGATTCAGCATTCAATGTAAGTCTTCACAGCATCCACTCTGCATTGTAGAAGGAGGATTCTACCAAGCAGCAACAAACTCCTCCTCTCTTCACAGCAACTTCTCATCAACAACTGCTTCAATCTGTATACTATAAAACAAACATCTCGAGAAACCATAAAAATTTTTCAACATAGTTAAAGAATTTTTATTATACTAGAGATAGTTAAACTGTATCAGATTAAGCATATTCCAATTAAGCACCAACACGCACAAATTTTTTTTAATAGCCACCTTATAACCTGCATGATTTAAAAAGTTTTGAACCCACTTTCTAACACAGTCTCCCCCTTTCGGTAACAACTCCTCCAAGAATAACAGTTTTCCGTACATTAAGAATTTTTAACAGAAAAAGACACTATTTTTGGATTTTTTTTTTATTTTCAAATGTAAAAACTGAAAGCAGTAAATAAATATTTACAGACATTCTTTTTGCGAGTTTCGAGGGTAAGAGAATCATATCAGTGTACGGTCATGTCAAAACGCTCTTGTTGTTCTTTTAGTTAACATTTAGATAAGCATCCTATAACGATTATCGGTATTGTTGTCCACATAAGCTCAACTTATCATATGTAATCATTGCGAGGGGATACGTTAAGGTATGATTTATACTTACCGACCGGTGTTCATCCACATCATGACACATTCCCGTATCAAGGTATGCACGAGGGTTCATCTTACCGGTGAGTATACCGATTATCATCTGTTTGACCGTATATGATGTGAGAAACTCACTTATTTTGATTGAAAACAAGCCCTATGTGATAGAATCACTTATTGATGAGGAACTTGATTTTCAGATGCATGAGGGCACAGGAGCAAGTCCGTGAACAGGTCAGTACTTTCGTACAGCAGAGAGACGAACTTGACTCCCGGATAAATGTGATATATTATCACTTATTTTGGGGACATGTGATTGTTGATCACTTATTGAGGTCGAATGCAATATGTACACGTATGTATGATATCATGGAAGATCTAGACTTGCGTCCCCGTTATTTTTCGGTAAAAGATACAACCATGATACCCAGATGATAAGCAGCATAAAGACCGAATATCTCAGAACCTCGGCAATCTCTCAGACGAAATTTCGGTACTAAGACCATATGCCAATGAATGGTTCCCACCTGGTCGTCAGTCGATTTAAGTTTATATCATCCTTCACACTTTAAAATGATTGTGAGCCTACCGATACATCTTATATAGAGCTGCTTAGCATATTTCATTTAAGGTTTAAAGAGGTTTAGACAGACCACTGATGTACTATCATTTTCTCTTTTGCTCGCCAGGAAACTCATTTTTGCTTTTCTACTGTTTTTGTGTTTTTGAAATTTTTCGATGTTTTTGTATTTTTGATTTTTAAGAAAAACAGTAAACTATTTACAAAAATTCTTATGAAAAACCAGTTATTTAGGATTCCTCATCCCATTGAGTTCGACTAAGTGTTCAAAGCGAGCTCGATCAAAAGCTTTTGTGTAAAGATCAGCGAGGTTATCTTCTGTGTCGACTCGGTGCAATTCAATTAATCGTTTTTCAGCACAATCCCGTATAAAGTGATGACGTATGTCAATGTGTTTAGTTCTACTGTGCTTTACGGGATTGTTTGTGATTGATATAGTGGCATTATTATCTATCATAATAGGAGTACGAGTGAAATCCAAACCGTAATCGCGCATCTGCTGTTGGATCCAGAGAACCTGAGAGCAACAGCTACCCGCAGCAATATATTCAGCTTCACACGTAGAGGTAGACACACAGGATTGCTTCTTGCATTGCCAAGATACGATCCTGCCTCCTAAGAACTGACAACCACCTGTTGTAGACTTTCTGTTTGATTTGCATCCTCCAAAATCTGAATCAGTGTAAGCAACGAACCTCAAATCACTATCAGCTGGATACCACAACCCAAGTTTAGGTTTCCCCTTCAAGTAACGAAGAATCCGCTTCACTGCTTTCATATGTGACTCCTTTGGATTTGCCTGATATCTGGCACACAAGCATACGGCAAACATGATGTCGGGTCTTGAAGCAGTCAAGTACATTAGAGAACCAATCATCGCCCTGTATTGAGTTGGATCAACATCTTCAGTGCTTTCATGATCTGGGCCGAGATTGTGGTTTTCACAAATGGGTGTGTTGAAAGTAGAGCAATCATTCATTTTGAATCGAGTCAAAATGTCATACACATACTTTGTTTGATGTATAAACATCCCATCCTCCTTCTGTTCAACTTGTAATCCCAGAAAGTAAGACAGTTCACCCATAGCACTCATTTCAAACTTGCTCTTCATCACCTGTTCAAATTCCTTACACATGTTTTCGTCAGATGACCCAAAGATGATGTCATCCACGTATACCTGTACCAGCAGAAAATCTTCCTTCTTTCTCTTAATGAACAGTGTACCGTCAATCTGACCTCTTTCAAAACCATTCTTGACCAGATGTGTAGACAGTGTCTCGTACCACGCCCTGGGAGCTTGATGTAACCCATACAAAGCCTTATCAAGTTTGTACACTCGATCTGGATAGTCTGGATCAACGAACCCATCTGGTTGTGAGACATACACCACTTCTTGGACTTTTCCGTAAAGAAATGCACTCTTCACGTCTAGTTGGTAAACTTTGAAGCCCTTGAATGAAGCAAAAGCCAGAAACAAACGAATTGCCTCCAACCTCGCCACTGGTGCAAACACCTCATTGTAATCAATCCCTTCTTGCTGATTAAAGCCTTTGACAACCAACCGAGCTTTGTTGCGTGTGACAATACCTCTTTCATCTTTCTTGCACCTAAATACCCATTTAGTGCCAATCTCTCTCTCACCTTTTGGAAGGTCCACTAATTCCCAAACCTTCAACTTAGAAAACTGGGCCAATTCCTCTTGCATAGCTTCAACCCATGAATTGTCTTTAAGAGCCATATGAATGTTCTTCGGCTCCTCTTGGGAAATAAAGCAACTATACAAGCACTCGTTCACTATCCCAGTCTTCTCAATTGAAACAAATAACCCAGAATTCGCTTCTATGCTTCTTCTAGTCTGAACACCTGCAGTGGGATCTCCCAGTATCATATCAACCGGATGATCTCTATTTGCTCGTGTAGTAGCAACAGCATCGACTTCTAGATTATCACCTAGGTTTGATCCAACCTCCCCCTGAATAGTTTGATTTGCAAACGGATTAATGAAATCCTCCCCCTGAAAGGGTTCAGAGTCACTATCGCTTGAATCAGGATCAGCAGCACTTTGGGAAGTTCCCGGAGCATCTGACATATCTACATTCGATCTAGGCATAAATTCACCTTCATCGTCTTCACCAATCACTGTTTGAATCAGCTGAGAAGCATCTGCATCAGGAACCTCAGGAATATTAAATGATTTAAACACACTATCATAATCATATAATATAGCAGGACCACTCGTTGATTGTTGAGGTTTGTAAGAAGTAATTTCTACATTGAAAACAACCTCAATTTTACCAGTTTTTAGATTAAAAACCCTTTTATTCGGTGTGCCAGGCACGTAGCCCAGAAAGTAGCCTTCATCTGCCACCTCACCGAATTTTTGTTTATCTTTGTTTCGCACAAGGGTGCAGGGTAATCCAAATGGTTCAAAGCCTGTTAAGTTTGGTTTTTCATTAAACATTAACTCATGACAAGTTTTGTTAAAACGTTTAACGGTCAAAACTTTGTTTAAGACGTAGCAAGCTGTATTCACAGCTTCTCCCCATAAAAGAACTGGCAGCTTTGAATCTGAAAGCATCGTCCTAGCGGCTTCAATCAACGTCCTGTTTTTCCTCTCAGCGACTCCATTTTGCTGAGGAGTGTAAGGAGCGGAATATTGATGTTCAATTCCCTTTCGAAGACAGTAGAGATCCAGAATCTGATTCTTGAACTCCGTGCCATTGTCACTCCTTATCCTCTTAATCCTTGCATCATGGACGTTTTCCAATTTTGTAAAAAGATCTATCAACATCTCTGCTGTCTCATCTTTTGTACCTAAAAAGAAAACCCATGAATAACGTGAGTAATCATCAGTGACAACAAGACAATAGTACTTTCCACCTATGCTCCTCACGTTCACTGGACCTAATAAATCCATGTGAAGTAAATCATAAGGGGCATTAATGGAATTTACTGTTTTAGACTTATGAGGTTTCTTGTGTTGTTTTCCCTTTTGACATGGAAGACATTTATCTTCCACTTGAAACCTCAGCAATGGAACCCCTTTCACTAGCTCATTCTTTATGATATAATTCATTTTGCGGTAGTGAATGTGGGCCATGCGTCTGTGCCACAACATAGATTCAGCTTCAGATGCTTTTGACAGTAAACACGCCACCGCAGCAGTTGGATCCTTGGCACCCATGTCCATGACATAAGTATCATTTTTCCTTGGTGCACGCATAACTATCCAATCGTCCGGAATGACCAAACCCGGTTTCAACACCAATGCCTCAGTATTTGTAAAATGGACCGAGTGACCCTTGTCGCAGACTTGTGATACGCTCATCAGATTGTGTTTAAGCTGCTCAACATAGTTCACTTTGTCCAAAGTGATCTTCCCATTCGTCACTTTTCCTCGTCCAGTAATCCTACCACCTTTAGCACCAGCAAAATTTACATGTCCACCATCAAATTCTTCAAATTCAGAAAACAACCTCGCATCCCCCGTCATGTGCCTGGAGAAGCCACTATCAACATACCATAAGTTGATAATCCTCCTTAGCAGCTCCTGCACACACCAACCGAAAGATTAGTTAGATTGGGGGACCCAAGCCTTAATGGTCTTGGGTCTTCCAGATTCATCAACTACAGGAACATCCATCCAGTATCCATCACTCCTAGCTGGAGTCTTGGATCTTGGGCCTGTTGATGGAGATGGGGCATGATTTCTATAAGGTCTCTGGTCCTGAGGGTACCTATTTGTGTTAGGACTATGTGACCTTTGAAAATTTTGATTTTGATTCCAAGAACCTTGATTGTAATTTCTAAAGCCATTGTTATAAAAAGTTCAACCACCAATATTTTGGTATCGATTTTGATATTGACCTTGACTTCTGAAATTATTTGAATTCTGATTATTCATTTTTGGTGTGTTACTTCTAGGTCTTTCATATCTGCCTGATGTAGATTTAGGCTGAAATCTTGGTTGATTTCTTTGGAAACGAGGAACTTGTGGAGTTCCTTTTTCAGCCTTATCTACACCACCAGCAACACCCGGTTGTGGCTTTGGAGCAGATTTGTTTGGAGAATTTGAGACTTTCTCCTCATTATCACCTTGCTTCTCAGGTGATTTCCCTCTTTGTTTCTCACTAACTTGTGCTTCAACCTTTTTGTTAGGACAGCAGCTAGCTACATGTCCCTTTGTGTGACATTTGAAGCACGATCTCTTTTTCGAAGACTTCTCAGTTGAAGCCTTTGAACTAGATTCTGGTTCTGATGACGATGATGCCTTAGAAGGATTTGGTTCAGTTTGCTTAGTTTCAAGATTTTCTATGTTCTTATTTTTTGCAAACTTTAAATTTGATTCGTTTTCAATAATGGCTGTTTCGTTTTTCATGTCACTTCCTTGAACAAAATTAACCTTTTTAACAAAAGTTTGATTTTTATTCTTAGGATTTGAGTTTTTCTTTTTCAAAATAGGTTTGCTGTTATTTTCCTTCTTAGCATCATTATCTTCAGGCACATCACCTTGACTGGATGTGAAACTACTTGGTGATGTTGACAGACAGTCTGTAAGCTCATCCTCATCAGGTAGAAAAGAATAGTCATGACTAAGAGGAGGTGGGACTTCATTAAAGCCCTGGAATCCCACACTTGTCTTGTCATTACTCTTCTTTAACCCACCCATCATGTGTTTCATAACAAAAGTAGAATCCCTGAATTGACCTAATTTCTTTTCAAGTTCAACAATTTTGAGTTGTGCATCTGACAACTCTTTGCATTTTTCAGAAATCTCTTTTGTTTTCTCAGCCATCATGTCATGAGCTAAGTTTATGACTTGAAGTTTTTCGTTTAGTTTGCTGGTTAAAACTTCAATTTCAGCTTCATAGCCTTTTATCTTTTTCAAATATGATGACTCGTTTCTTTTTGCAAAGAAATTTGATTCTTTTACGTTAGACATTTCGCTCACAAGACTTTTGTTTTGAGTTGACAATTTGTCAACTTCACCCTGTAGTTCACGACACTTTAAACACACAGAAGTGGCAGAGTTACTTACCTCTCCTGTCGATTTGTCTGAGTTGGCCATGAGAGCAGCAAGTTGAGCTTCCATTCTTTTGATGATTTCATCTTTCTCATCAGCTTCCATTTCATGCTCAGACTCAGGCTTATCCTCTTCAGCATCTGTTGTCTGATCAGCCTTATCTTCCTCAACTTTACTCTTCTTCTCAACTTTAGCCTCATCTACTGTAGCTTCACCATCATTGATTTGAGTGATCTCTGCCATGAATGCTTGAGTGACATTCTCATCATTTTCTAAGTGAATGCTCCAGTCATATGAGCCTTCTCTTGCAGTAGATATCAACGCCCTTGAGTTAGAGTTAGAGTTAGAGTTGTTTGATGCATTCCGATTGTTTGAACTTTGATTCGTATTCTCATGCTTTTGTTTTTGACATTCCCTAGCGAAATGACCATAACTTTGACAGTTAAAACACCTGACTTTGGTCTTGTCAAAGCCTACGCTCTTTCCTACAAACTTCCTTCCAGTTCTGTTCATGAACCTCTTCACACGTCTCGAAATCATGGCCATCTGCCATTGCAGATCCATCTCTTCTAGATCATCAGGGTCAATCTGATCATAATCTTCATCTAAAGTGGCAGGATCAGATATTTTCCCTTGAATGTAGTTCTCATAAGACGCAACAAAAGAAGCAAGTAGAGCAAGATGTCCTTCAGCAGACTTCACACTCATAGGCATTGACTTTGCACTACTACTTTGCTTTGAAGTTGATGTTTTCTTGACTCCCGTTGATCCTCCTGCAGCAGCTACAAAACACACATCACCATCATCATTCACTGTGACCTGCTCCTTATCACACGAAAGAAATGCAGTTGTAGAGTCGCTAGAAGCATCATGAGGTGAAGAAGATGTAAGCCCATTGTATATCCCTGGATCTTGAACCTGATCATAACCAGTGTCCTTTTTCTTCATAATAAGCTCATAAGCTCTAAGCTTTCCAACTACTTCTTCCAATTCCTTCGTGTCATAATCTGCTTCTCCCTTAATCATGAGAGTGTAGATATCCCATTTAGCCAGTAGAGCATCAAGTAGCTTGTCATTTTTCTCTATGTCAGTATAGCAATCTATATCATAATTGTCCAATTCTGACATCAGATGGTAGTATCGAGTGATGACGTCCTCAAGTGACTCATTTTTCATGTACTTGAACACAGCAAACTGCTTCTTCAGTAGATCAACCTTGTTCTTCTTGACATCAGGATTTCCCTCATATCTCTTCTCTAGTGCATCCCACATTTCCTTTGAAGTAGTGTACTTCTTAAAGGTATGCTTGATGCCATCAGGTAAAGACATTTTAATGGCTGCCAAGGCTCTCTTTTCAGCCTCATACATTTTCTTTTGTTCGGCATCCATATCAACGTAAGCAGTTATACGTTGTCTTCCCTCAAACTCATGAGTTGGGTTCACATACCCATCGTCTATGCATATCCATATACGCGTGTCCTGGTACTCAACAAAAGATTGAAACCTATCCTTCCATGTCAAGTAGTTCTCCACCTTCATCATCTTAGGTGGTTTGTTCGTCGTGCCTACCTCATGTTCCATCCTTAAGAGTTCGTTCAATTTAGACATGTTCGACATATCAACGTAACAGACTGATAAAACCGTACAAAATTTTTCCGGAAACAGTGGTTACCAAATTACACCGTTAGAATCGTCTCGAAAAGACGAATCCAATGATATATGATGACTCGTTTCTTTTAGCAAAGAAATTTGATTCTTTTTTTTTTGTCCTAAAAATCCCACGAGTTCAACGGTGCAAACAGTTTCTCCAAACGAGCTACGGATCAATTTCTATTTGCAAAACTTTGAAATATTTTCGACGCTTGCCAACTGAAATTCCACCCCTTAATTTCTCTCCTAATTTCGCTGAGTTCTGGGTTAATTTCGCTGGACAAGTAGGTCAACCTCGCTGCTCAACAGTTTAGCTTAAAATCGCTGCTCAATTTCGCCGGTCAACTTCTCGATTACGACGGCCTGTAAAGTCGCCAAAACCGTAATAATTTCACTGAGGAAATATTTTACGGTTACCAAAGTCGCCTTTGGATTTAACTTCGCCGGTCACCGAGATATCTGTTAAAATCGCACAAGAACTGATTGGGCCACCCAGCCACCCAATCCTGAAACATGCAGCAGCTAACAACAGCAGCAACTGACAATCCAGATCGCACAAGCAAGGTCTTAATCAGCACTTCTTTCCTACAAACACGAAAACAGTCAAAAAAATAATCAAAACAGATTAAAGTACACAAATTTAAACTGTTCTTCAAGTGTTCTTCGCAAAAACCCGGAATTTAAGCTCGAAATTTCAAACAACCAACTACCAAAACAGATCAAAACTCAGAATTTTGAACTGTTCTTCCTTGTTCTTGCTGTTCTTCACGAAAATTTTGAATGAGACACCAAAACTTCTTCAACCGAAACACAACTTGAATCCAGTCTTCAGTCTTGAACCATGCACAAGAGTGAAAGCTCTGATACCAATTGTAGGTCCCTGAATCCCGTATGGATCGTACAAGACTGTTAATCTATCAAGGGTGCGGAATCCCCTTGATTGATCTTCGAACACAGAAACAAGATTATGTAGAAGAACAAGAACTCGAACACACAAACACGCAAACTTTCAAACTGATCTTCTGTGATTATCAAACCTTTAGAAGTGTTTTACAATCACTAAGATCTACAAGAACCTAACAGCCGATTTCTGTTTTGTTCTTAACCTCTCACACTTGAATGCTCTCTCACAATCTCCAAAAGGCTCTCAAGTTGTCTAAAGTGTCTCTCTACTAGAACTCAAGACTAAGGCTGTTTATATACACACAGCCAAGACTCGAATTGGGCTTTGCCCATATTACATTTGTCACATAAACTTGGGCCTAATAGACTTAGTACAAACTTGGACTGATTGGGCTTTATAGAACTTGTTTTTCTTTAAGTCTTCATGATCCAATCTTCTGTTTAATATCCAAAGACCAGTCCAAAGCTGTTGTCATATAACATGCACCAACAGTTAACCAACAAAGGGACCCATGATGGGTTGAATCACGCCTATATTGTCAGCGAGGCCAATACCCGCGCTGCTAACCACCAAATTGTGCGCGAGTGGCGCACAATGGTTAAAGAGCGAGGGGACTGGGAGAAATACCGTGAGTGCTTGTTAAGGCAGGTTAAGGATTTTGAGAAGTTGAAAAGTGCCTTTGCTGAGGAGAAGGCCAAGTTTGAATCTGAGAAAAAATCTGAAGAGTGGGGCCGCGAGGGCTTAAGGAGTAAGCTTCGTGCTGCTGAGGAGCTCTTGTCGAAGGAGCAGGCCGAATGGAAAGAGGTATGTAAAAAATATAACCAACGCATGTTTGCTGCTCGCTCCAAGATTACCGACCTTAAGGCTCAGATCGCCACATTAAAGAAGAAGGTTGAGGATGTTGAAGCGGACAAAGAGCATGTTGAGGTTCAACAAACTTAACCCTTTCTTTTTTATGTTGTTTTGTACTTATAAAAACATTGCTCAAGTCTTTATTTTCATTCCTCGTAGGCACAGGTGCCCAGCAAGGATAAGGACTTACATGCCAAGGATGTGGAAATTGCGGAGTTAAAATGTCGATTGCATGAGCAAACAAACAAGAATGAGTCCTTAGAGATTGATGTTGAGGTTGAGAGGGTGAAAGCTGCTACCGCCGACGAGGCCAAATAGAGGGCCGAAGAGGCGCGGGATATTAGCACTTCTGCCCTTAACGTAGCTCAAAACAACTACGCCGAAGCTCAAGGAATCGTGGACACACTGGTTTCCTAAGCTCAAGGAATCGCGGTGGTTATCTAGAGTGTGAACCTCATGTTGAAGAGGCCTTTGGCCAGGAGTTTGATACCACTCACTGTTCGGTGACGGATCAGGCTGATGCTATGTTAACCCGTGCTGAAGAAGTCTATGACCATCTCTCTTTGCCTGTTATGGATTTGGTCACCGAAGCGCTAAAACATGACGATTGGTGCGCGCGGCTGAAGACTATCCTAGACCCTCCACAGACTGTGGAGTTATCGGATGAGGAAGAAACAATCGGCGGAGATGGAAATGGTGATGGAGAAGGCGAAGGTGGTAGTAACAAATAGATAGTGTTTGCAGGCTGATGCCTTGTAATTTCTGCTTCTGACTTATGTAATCATTGCGCGGACGCGCTTTTTGGAATATGACATTTACGTTTGCTTTTTATTTGTCAAGTTACAATTATTGCATTGTTGTCAGAAACTTTGGTTAAGTTAGCGCGAATAAATGTAAGTGTGGCTCGTGTATGAGTCTAACTGCCCGGTCTCGCGCTATGTTCGCGGAGGACCTTGGAGGCATAACTCGAGAGCTCGTAATTTACTGAAGTGTTTTCGTGCTAATCAAAAGTTTAACATGCATTTGTAACGTAGTCTCATGATGATAAATAACAAGGCATAGTCAATGCTTGCATTAAGTAGCTTGGAAACAGGCGTGGCACCAACGTACATCATTGAAATAGAAAAAAGGGCGTATAACCAACATAAGTAATTAAAAAGGCGCGTGGCCAACATAAGTAGATAAAAGGCGCATGGCCAACATAACTAAGTGAAATGGCGCACGGCCAAGGGTGTTCACATGTAGCATTTGAGCAATTGTTGCACGTTCCATGTGCGCGGGATGATGTGTCCATCCAGGGTGCGCAGCTTGTATGCCCCTTTTCCTAGCACCTCATGTATTAAGTATGGGCCTTCCCACTTAGGTGCTAGTTTCCCGGGGCGTTCAGCATTGGAAGCTTCGTTGTCTCTGAAGACGTATTCTCCTGGAGTGTAGGTACAAATGCGCACTCTTGAATTGTAGTACCTCTCCAACTGTGTCTTATACTTGGCCTCTTTGATTCGCGCTATTTCGCGCCTCTCTTCGAGCAGGTCCAAGTCTAGACGGCGCTCCGCCTCGTTATCAATTTTGTTGACCGCTGACAAGCGCAGCGAGGGGAGGCCAATCTCAGCTAGGATAACCACCTCTGAGCCGTAGACCAGGCTAAAAGGGGTTTCGCCAGTACTTGTTTTTGGCATGGTTCGATGAGCCCACAGGATGATCAGGAGCTCATCTACCAAACCTCTTCTCTTATTACCCAGTCGGGCCTTTATCCCTTCGACGATACTTTTGTTGACACTTTCTACTTGGTCGTTGCCCTGAGGGTGCGCAACGGAAGAGAAAATGTGCTTGATGTTCATCTCTTTCATCCATTCTTGAAGGTCTTTAGAAGCAAAATTGGTGCCATTATCGGTTATGATCTTGAGCGGGAGACCAAATCTGCAAATGATGTCTTCCTATATGAATTTGCGCACCATCATTGCAGTAGTTGAAGTGAGAGCTTTGGCCTCCACCCATTTGGTGAAATAATCAACGGCAACAATTATGAACTTCACTGCTCCAGGAGCTTCAGGGAAAGGTCCCACCATATCGATCCCCCACTGCTGGAAAGGCCAGGCAGTGGACATAGGGATTAGATCATTCTTCGGGCATAGGGTTTTCGGGGCGTGTCTTTGACAGGAGTCGCATTTGCGCAATTCCTTTAGAGCGTCAACGTACATCCCTGGCCACTAATAACCACCGTTCATTACTTTTGCTACGACTATGCGCGGGCCCGCATGAATGCTGCAGATGCCTTCATAAATCTCCCGGATCAGGTAACTTGCATCTTGAGGGTCCACACAACGCAGTAGTGGCCCTAAGAAGGATCTTCTATACAAAATTCCACCATTCATCTCATAGAACAACGCTTTGTTCTGTATCTTCCTAGCCTCTGCTTTTTTTTCAGGGAGAATTCCTTCTTGAAGATATTGAATGATAGGGGTCATCCACGATGGAGGCCCTATCTCAATTACATTAACTTGGCGCAACAAAATAGATGGGTTCTTTAAAACTTCGATTCTCACATCCTTGGCAAGATGTTGGAAAGCCGTTGACGCAAGCTTGCTCAACGCGTCTGCTGGTTTGTTCTCTGATCGGTTGATATGAACCACCTTGTACGATTTGAACTGTTGAAGCAACTCCTTTGCTTGCTCTAAATACAAGGCCATAACTTCACCCTTTGCATCATACAACCCGTTAATTTGGCTCGCGATCAGGAGAGAGTCGACATGCGCTTGTAAGTTTTGAGCTCCCATCTTGATGGCCAGGCGCAAGCCTGCCAAAAACGCTTCATACTCTGCCTCGTTGTTGGTAGTTTTGAAATCCAACTTGATGGCATAGGTGAACTCGTGCTTCTCTTGGCTAACAAGGCGTAATCCAGCTTCTGCGCCGTCTTCATTTGAGGCTCCATCAATGTATAGCAACCATAACCCATCTGATGTGTCTTTGATAGGAGTATCAACAACTTCAAATTCTTTGACCTTATCTTCTGGGACTTCTGTGATGAAGTCCGCCAACACTTGGCCTTTAATGGCTGGGCGCGGCCTGTACAGAATGTTGTGACCCCCCAGTTCGATTGCCCACTTTGCCAAGCGTCCTGATGTCTCTGGCTTTTGCAAGATTGTGCCAATATGGAAGTTAGTGAGTACAGTGATTACATGTCTAGTGAAATACCTGCGCAGCCTCCTGGAGGCGTGTAGCAGCGCGAGCACTAACTTTTCCATGGTTGAGTATCGTGTTTCTGGATCCGTGAGCACCCTACTTACATAGTAGATTGGAGTCTGAACTCCGTCTCTTTCCACCAATAGTACCGACCTAACTGCCTTGTCCGAAAAAGGCAAGTACAGAATGAGTGGTTCTTTTTCGAATGGCGCGGTTAGAGTAGGGAGCTTGATCAAATACTCATTCATTTGTTGGAAGGCTGCTTCTGCTTCTAGCATCCATTTGAACTCTTGCTTTTTCACGCGATTGAGCAAAGTACTGATAAAAGGGTACGATTTTGCAGCGTGGTTTGATAAAAATCGATTAAGTGCGGCAAGGCGGCCAACCAATCTTTGCATCTCTTTGATCATGCGCGATGACGGCATCCACTCAATGGCTTGAACTTTTTTGGGGTTAACTTTGAAACCACCGTTTGTAACCACGAAGCCTAAAAATTTGCCTTCCTCCATACCAAAAGAACATTTCGCTGGATTCAGCTTCATGTTCATGCTCCTTAGAGAATTAAATGTGTTCTTTATGTCTTTTAGCATCTGGTCCTCCTCGGGACTTTTGATCACAAGATCGTCAATGTATACTTCGATGTGATTCTCGATATCTTCAGCAAATATCGTGTCCATCAGTCGCTGGTAGGTCGTGCCAACATTCTTAAGCCCGAAGGGCATCTTTGTGTAACAGAAAATTCTGATGTCAGTGCGGAACGCTGTTTTATCTTCATTTTCCAGTGCCATCTGTACTTGATGATACCCCTTGTAGCAATCCAAAAAACATTTTTACCTATAAGGCGTGAGAGAGTCTATCTTCTTGTCGATCTCAGGTAATGAATAACAATCTTTGGGGCATGCCTTATTGAGATCTGTGTAATCAACACACATTCACCAACCACCGGTAGACTTCTCGACCATAACAGGGTTTGCAACCCAACTTTGGTAGCGCACCTCCCTCAATATGCCTGCCTTTAGCAGTTCACAAACTTGCACATTCATGGCTATAGTCTTATCCGCTCCTAGGCTGCGCCTTCTTTGTACTTTCGGCTCGACGAAAGGATAAGTGTTCAAACAATGTTCAGTGACGTCGCGCGGGACACCGGTCATGTCGGCCGGAGTCCAGGCGAAGATGTCCATATTCCTGAACAATAGTTGCTTGAGGTGCGTCCTGATATTTGGTGAGATTGCGTGGCCTATCGTCACCGTCTGTTCTGGGTACTTGCGGTTCAAGACCCATTTTTCTGGTTCGGTTGTTGAAATTTTTGCTGCTTTGACTGGGCACTCGTCCTCTGCTGAAATCACCTCTTTCTTTGCGTAGATAATCACCACCCCCGTCTCGGTTGGGAAGATAATGGCTGAGTGGGCGTGGAGGTTACCATGTTCATTTCTCCTTGGGTTTCTCTCTCAATTAAAACGTCATGCCTTGATTTGACTGGCATCACCATGAAATTGAAGTTTGTAGTTCTTGAATGTTTCCCGTCAGATAGTGTGACGGGGAAACTGACCTGGCCCAGAGGGAAGACCATCTCATTGCAGAATCCCGAGAGAGGATAATCAACAGGCTCGAGGCACGATTTATCTTCATCATCGAACTGATTGAAGCATTGTTCATAAATGATATCAGCTGCACTTCCCAGATCGATGAAGATGTATTCTGTCTCATAGTGACCTATGATGCCGGTAATGACAACGGGGCGTGTGCCGCGTGGTCCCTCGCGCACTACCGGAAAGATGACTTGTTGCTCTTGCCATGCTGGTTCGAATGGGCTTTTGCCTTTGTCTCTAGCGCTGTATCTTGGTCCATTGACCATATGTGTTTCTAAACGCCTAACCTTCTTCTGGTTTCCATCGTCATTCCGCTGAATCTGGCCCGTCTCCTTGCGCACATTCTTGACCAGATGGCTTAAGTTTCCGCTTTTCAGCGCTTTCTCTATTTCTTGCCTTAGTCTGATACAGTCATCCGTCAGATGGCCTGTATCCTTGTGAAAATCGCAGTACAGGTTCGGGTCTTACCCCTTCTTGTTTGTCATAGGCTTTGGAGCCTTGAAATCATGATTCTCTGTCATGAGCACCTCTTTTGGTGTCTTAATGAGCGGAGTCCAGTTCTTTTCTTGATTCTCGTTCCTGACTGCCTTTCGATAACCGATGCGATCAATTGTGTCTCGCGCGTCTTCTTTAAAGCGAGGCCTCTCTTCGTAACTGCTGGACTAGTTTGCTTTCCATCCAGGGTTTCTTTTTCTGTTTCACCTGTTGTTGTCGCGCGCGTTTCCCTTGGAAAAGCGATCCTCGGTATAAGAGTTATTGGTTCCAGCGAGAGACTCTCCGGTTTGCGTTACTATCTTTGTGGCTGCCATGAGTTTGTCCCACTCCTTGGGCATACCGTCTTTCCCTATGATGGTCCGGATTAGACTATCACATCGAATAGCTTTCTTGAAGTGAGCGCGCATCAACTGCTCATTTACATCACCGATCTCCAAACACTCCTTTTTGAAGCGAGTGATAAAATCTTCTAAACCCTCGTTATCTCTGTGCCAGATGTCTGTCACCTTAGACGTATCGCACTGATAACGTCTCTGCTGGCTAAAATGGTTTACAAACTGAGTTCTGAAGTCGACCCATGAGGTGATTTTTCCAGGCGGAAGGCTATCGAACCATGCGCGAGCAGCCCCTGTGAACGTTTGGATAAACAGATGGCACCATATTGGCATGTTCCATCCTCCCATAACACCAACGCTTGTAAACACTCGAACATGATCGTCAGGGTCGGTGAGACCGTTGAACTTTCCCACTGTTGGGGGGCAATTTCTCTTTTGATAGTGGGGCTAGAGAAATATTTGGAATGAACTTCGAGTGTTCGGCAACTTCAGCTGGTCTATAAACAAGGCTGAAATCTCGTTCTGCTTCTTCGTTGTATGCAATGCGCTGCTTTGGTCTGTAAGACTCATGGTTTTTCTGCAGACGGTTAAAAACTAAGGAACCTTCATCCTCTTGCCAAGTATAATCATCCGGATCCGTTTCGTCTCATTCGTTGTTCATGTTGCGCGGCCCCAGCCAGCTATGAACTGGACCCCTTTGCACGTTTGATGGATGGTCATAATAACTGCATGTCTCCCCTCGTGTGTCGCGCGCGTCATGCACACTTGGTCTTCTCAGGGGAGGAGGTCTGTTGGTTCTTCCTTGAATGTTTTGTTGCGGGGGTGTCTGGCGCGCCCCTGACTTAGACCTGGAGGGGTAACCAAGGATGGTTTTGCTTGCCAGATTGCCTGTTGTGCGCTCAAAGACTGATACGCAGCATTTATAGTAGCAATTTGCTTGGCGTACCAGGAAGCTAAAGTTTCGCCTTCTGGTAGCCCTAGTAGCACTGAAATGTTTGGGTTTGGAGTTGGGTTTGAAGGACCAGCGACATGACTTGCTAGGGTTCCCGTTTGAGGGATGCAAGTGATACTCGCGCGGGGTCCCCCGGTGTTTGTTGCTTCAATTTCACCTATCTCCTCAGCAGGTTGGACTTGGACGTTTAGATTGTCCTCCCCTAATCCTATGTTAGAGTTTGTGCTAAAACCGAAATCAGGAATGATCCATTGACCAGCCATGATCAAGAGAACAGAACTCAGAAAAAAGAAGATGAAATTGATTGTAAAAAATCGGTGGGCGCCAATGAAGAAAGACAAAACTAATTTTAAGGTTAATTAGTTTGGTTTATGTTTCAAACATGAGGGTTAATCTTCTTAAACTTTCCGGAGCGCCGATTTGATCCGATCTTCCTGCAAAACAGAACACCGTTAGCTCGTTAAGAGGGGAATATGGGGATTTCCCTCTTAACCAGACTCCGGCGTGAGAATAAGTATCTACTTTGAGGAAATAAATGTGTGTTAAGAGTGGGAGTGGAGAGAATAGAATGTTTAACCTGTGCATGAAGGTCCCTGTTTATAGCCGGAGAGGTGTAAGAAGAGATGGACTGATGGGCCTTGGGCCGGAAGGCGACAAACAGGGAATATCCTCCTTGTCTCACTGGTATCGACCGTTAGTGCCATCTAGAAGATCTTCGGTGCTGGCGCACCCTGATTGGAGCCACGTTTCCCAGTTGTCGGCCTTGCTATCCCTCTGCCATCAGCAGGTAAGTGGAGATCATGGGGCAGGTGTCGCTGCCCCCTGATTGGTGCCACGTAGGCGTCCTTGTGTACTTATTGTCTCCTGCACGTCAGACGATCGTGGAGCACGATAGGGCACAGCCTGGTGGACGCTGATTGGCTCGCCCTTCTGCCACTTGTACCTTGTGTACTTTCTGAAGTGGCCTTGCGCTCTAACTCCTGCGCGGCCCTTGTTGAGCACGTAACTAGCCCACGCAGGGATGTAGGAACTGAAGGCTCTTATTCAGAATATAAGTGTGAAAACTGATGTTATCTCTTGTTTCGATCTCGCGCGAGGCCAGGCTCTGCTTGTGCAGCCCGCGCGGGTCTAAAGATTGGTCAACTTGTTAAGTAAGGAGTATGGTCCAACGCGCCACTTGAAAATGGTCTGCGCGGCTTTTTGGGACCATACCCCTTTAATGCCTAAAATAAATCTTTTGACACATTAGACTTGAGGTTACATTCTATAACGGTTTTAGCCCCTAACGATAACTCTATTACTTTCCTGTAAGTGTAAGAGTATTTTGATCTTTTTTACACCTCAAGGGTTGTTTAGATAAATTACAAAGTTTTTTTTAATGTAAGGGGTTATCAAGTATTTTTATTATTTTGTTATTTCTACGATTATTATTTAATAAAACACATTACAAATATACAAATAAATACGTATTTTCGTATACTGTTTGGTTTTTGTAAATATCTTTTTTAAACCAATCGTTTTTATTATAGAAATCGAAATCAAACCGTTGAAACTTAAAAATCGAACCATAGCGAACCGTTACTAACAATTTTGGTTCCAGTATAATTTCGCGGTTTGGGTTTTATTAAATACGTAAAGCATAAAAAAATAAATATATCATACGTAACTTTTGAGATGGTAGGTTAATAGGTGATATTATATTGTACTTTTCTGTAATTCGTCCTTATTATTGGTCTAATAATGTTATTTTTGAAACCTAGCTAGAATGTTGAACATTATGCAAATAAGTAATATATTTTGAGAATTAATACAAATATAAAATAATTGAAAACGAAACCAATTATAGTTAACAAGTAAAACTAAAACAGAAAACAAATGATTTTAAAAATTGAGGGAATTGAAAAACGAACGATTTTAAACAAACAAACAAACGGTTTAAAAATGAACATTGTTTTGGTCAAAAATCACACAAGGATAATGTAACAAAATCTGATTTTGTGAGGTTAGATGCTTGGTTAATTGAACAAATGTGTAAACAACAAATGAATGAAATGAATGATCAACACAAGGATTTGTACGAGGAAAAAGCCCTTGATCAATGAATGATCTCCAGAATAAAAAACCTCGGTTGATGGAAACTACTGATCACCAACTATATTAAACAAAGAAAGTTTACAACTTTGGATGATAACAAGCTTGATACAATGATTGCTAGAATGTTAGTGTGTGTAATCGCCAAGAGTTTAGAGAGAGTTCGAGAGTTGTGTATGTGTGTAACTAATTATTACTAAATAAAGCTTGTTATCCCCATTAAAACTAGGAAATATCTAAGTAAAAAACTATCCGAATTTGGTGCTAGCTCCCCCACGATCACCACAACGGACATGGAACCATTGCACGTGCAAAAATGTCAAGCATATTCCCCTAGAATCTCGGTATGACCAAGTCTCATTCGAATACACCTGCAAAACAAGTTTAAAAACAATGGAAACAATTGTTAGTTTAGATTAATAATGAGGATTCTGGATCCTTAGCCTTTCTGTATCATCTCCTGAGGATCCTCGATCCATATTAAACTGAGGATCCATGATCCAGGCTACACTTGAGGATCCGTGATCCACATGTTATAAAATTCTATCCTTAACAATTGCCCCCAAACATGACTAGTTGATATCAGATTAGATAGTCATGTTTCAACAATTTTCGGACTAGCCGTTGCAAGTTGATATAACCGTTACAGTGCTGATGTCAGCGATAGTCATCTCCTACAAAAATAATCATTATAAATTGGTTAGAGATGAGGATTGAAATCTGCATTTATATTCGAGATCCTCCCCTTTAAATCCTCATTAGAAGATCTCATCAGGTATTTCCTTCTTCCTTCTCTCTAATTTTCTGATTTTCAATCCTCTGTTTTCAAAAATCCATGGCGAAGATGAGTACCCATTCTTCCCCTACCAAGAATCCTGACCACAACAGCCCATTGAAGAGTCAGGGTCTCACCATAAACCCTTCAATGGAGCTTTGCCGATTCACTTATCCTGAAGTTGATCAGTTTCGCCCCTGTTTCCCTGATGGTCAGGGTCTCACCCAAAACCCTTTTCAGATAGGGTTCACATATCCCTTCCCCATCCTCACACAGGGCTTCTTCACAATGACCGGTTTATGCTACATCCAAGCTATGCCGATGGTGTGGAGAGTCCTATACACACTTGAGCACATCGTTGAACAGGAAGGTATAGACATAGGGATGTCTGAGTTGAGCCAACTGTACTATCTTGTAAGCCACGGTTCCTACCGATATCTCTTCAAATCCAAACCCCAGCAGCCTCATCCCATCCTCAAAAGTACCAAGAATGACACCAACTAGAGGAATTAATTCTTCTCTGTGAAAAGGGATTCCATTCCAAATGGAAGTCATCTTCCAAAGAAATGGAACACAGATGGTAGGATATAGGATCCTTAGGCTAGGACAATGGTAAGAATCTTTCTTTTCAGTTAAGGATAACCGATCCTTGTTTTTTGTCTATGCAACTATCACCCTGTCACATATTCAAGAATCACCTGTCACCAAGGAAAGAGTTGAAGCTTTCTAGAAGCTTGATCCTGCCATCAGAACATTTCCACCAAAGTCAAAGGATCCAGAAGAAATTTCATCCACTTCCTACACCATGTCAAGTAAGTATCCGTATATGTGTATATATAAATGTTTAATAAAATCAGAATATGAATACTCATCTGTGTGTTTTGCTTGTAGATGCTGCTAAATCCTCAAAGTCTGCTTCCAGGTTCAGCGTTGCTGATCTTCAGGACATTGCATCCCCTCTGTCAATCAAAAAAGAGCTGGCTGCAAGCCAAAGCAACCCGGAGCCCAAGGGCATGAGCACTAGGGGTAAGGGAACCAAGAGGAAGAAGACTGCTGAACCCACTAAAGGCCTCCCTCCATGGAACGTCAGCTTCAAGAGTATGTCTCTGAGGTAAGGATATTGTATCCTGAAATTTGTACTTCCTTTATGGATATAGGATCCTGTATGTTAAATTCCTTTTGTGTAGAAATTTGTTGAGGTTCAGATCCTCCTTGATCAGCATGTGGCTGAAGCTGAGCAGAAGATCCTTGATCTCCAAAAGATTGCACTTGCCAAGGACAAGAATATCTCCTCACTGGAAAAGGACATCAACATGCTGCAAAAGGAGTTGCTTCTTGCCGAGATCACATCCCAAAAAGAGAGAAGCGAGATCATGGAAGGGGCCAAACTCTCTGCTACCATCGCCATGCTGAAGATCAAGTTGCAGATGGCCAAGGAAGCTACTGATCCTTCATTTGATAGGCCTGAATGGGACTTGGAGGCTTGGAAGCAAAGGCTGGCTGAACTCAAAGATGAGGATGAGCGTGAGGAGGTGTTAGCTCTTGAAGCCGGAGGCGGTGATGTCAAGGATCCTAAGGAGGCGGCAGCTGGTGGCAGTGGTAAAGGTGGTGAAAAAAAGGCGGATGAAGCAGCGAAGGTGTAGGCTACACAAATGGGCGATGATGGAAATTTCTAGACGTGGCCGGAGCCCATTTTTTATGATTTGGTAGTTTATTTTGATGGTTATGGTATTTTGAACAATGGGTCTGTAATAACTTTGAACAATAGCTGTTAGGGTTAAGGATCACTGATCCTTAGGACAATAGGGGGTGGCAAAGGTGGATGGGTCCTTCTGTTTGTGGAGGATGAAGCCTTTGATGCCCCTCATCTTTTGATTTCCAGCATGAATTAGAACTTTTAGTATGGATACCCTTTGCCAACCCAACTGGACGGGCTACGTATTGCTGGTAGAAGCTTGGGTTGGCAATTTTGACAACCTTTTAAAGGGTTAAACTGTTTAATAAATAAAACTTTAACATTGGCTATCTCTGTGTTATCGATTTTGTCTTCTGATGTTATTTCATATACATTTATGTATCAATTTCCATTCTAAAATCTTAGGATTTGTAACTGTTAGAATATCAAGTGTATATTGAAATTGGTTTAAGTTAAAAGATAAAACACTATATGATCAAGGATCATATATCCTGTTGTCAAAGAATAAGGGTATAATTAACAAACTAAGAATAAAGTCAAAATTAATAAGGATCATACCAGAGAATCCAAGTTAGGATTCTATATCCTTAACACTTACAACTTTACCAACAAATGACAAAATCTGATAGAAAGTTAGGATCCTGGATCCTTAACTGTTTAGCTTTGAAACCTGCAATAAGGTATCACTTGGGACTAAGGCAACTACCAAAGCAAGTATTAGTATCTGGGGACAAGCCCAACAATCTGGGTGTAACAACCCGCATTTTGAAAGTCAAAGTACAAGTCAAAGTCAAAGGAAGAAAATATTGCTAATTGTGATATGTCACTCCTTGCTTAATTATTGATTGTACTTCTTGATTTGTAATCGAATTCTATTAGTTGTTTGCTTTAGTTGTTTTATGTGGAGTATCTATAACAAATCGAGATTTAATCGCATGTTTAATCGCTAATCGCATCGCTATCGCATTCGCAACTCGAATTATGTGTTCTGGATATTGTTTTACGTGTGTGTGCTATTATGTGTTACTTGTGTGTGTAGATGATAAGTTTACGGTGTTTAATCAGAAACACACTCGCAACTCTATCACAACGCAATCTAATCGCACACGCTAAACGCAAGTTGTTTATGTTGATTGTATGTTAGATATAGTAGTTAGGTTATTTATGTAACTAATGGGTAATACAATCGCATCGCTCACTCGAAACGCATCGCAATGCTCAACACGCGAAACGAAACGCCGAAACCTAACTCGCCGGACCACTTTACAGGCGAAACGAAACGCCGAAACCTAACTCGCCGGACCACTTCGATCGAAAGACCATCCGAACGGATGGCCATCCGATCGAATGGCCATCCGATCGATGTGTCATCCGATCCGTCACATGTGCGCACTTTCCTCTTTTGGAATCCTTTAAATACCCCTGTCACATCACAAACAGTGATGTGACAGCTCTCTCTTCCGACCAGCTTGCTCAAGCTCTCTTTTCTCTCGATTTCTCATGATTCTTGTAAGTTTTCAACTCAAATCTTGTACTTCTATGATCTTCACACACTTCTTCATCATTTTCACCTTTAAATCTTCACTTTTAACCGTGAAATCAGCGGATTTGAGGTGTTCAAGGATGATGTCATCATGGGGTTCTTATTAACTTTAAGCTTTGGCCTCATTCCACCAAAAACAACTCGGATCTAAAGGATTTCAACATGATTTAACACTATTTTTCGCATAGATCTAAACATTTTCATGGTTAGAAGGATTGAAAGATGGTTTCACAACTTTCTTTCAACTCTTTTACACTCAATGCCCTCAAAACCGATAGAATCGGAGTTCGTTCAGGCCTTCTACTCGTTTCTAGTGAAGTGTTGGTCTGAGAACTGATTCCTATCAATGAGACAACCGATTTCGGATTGAACATGAACAACCGTCACGAACAGTAAACTGATCGGAATGGGGTGATTCCCACTTTGGTCAGACGACTTGGACATGACGAGGTTCCGTTGTTCAATACGTTGTCATACCGTCTCGATCAAACCGTAAAACCTTTCAAACTTAACGAATTTCAAAACGAACCAGTCACCCAAATGGACCGCTATCCGATCGGATTGCCATCCAATCGAACGACAATCCGATCGGATTGACTTATGATTCCACCACTTAAACTTTTTACCGAATTTTCAAAGATCATCAGTTTCTAACGGATTACCATCCGATCGGAAGACCATCCGATCGAATGACACTCCTGTTGTGAACTTGTTCTCTGAGAATGTCTAACCGACGGATCGCCATCCGATCGAACGACCGTTCGACCGGGCGACCTGAAAGGTAGAGATACTTCTCTGTTTTCAAAATGCTACAATGAAAACTTCAAAGTCACATGATACACAAACACATCCATCCCAAATGAATGTCAATCCGACCGAATTGCCATCTGAACGGATGACCATCCAAACAGATTGTCATTCGATCGAATGACCATCCGTTCGGATAGTCATCCGATCGGTTGACCATTTGTCAGTTGGTTCACTCTTCACCGTTTAACGCGCCGCTCATTCGCTTCTGCTATCGTTAACTATTCAGGCTAATCTCTCAGTGCTCCCTTCAATCCAGGAGAGTGTTTATTTACTAAACACGATCTGTGAGTATACTCGATCCCTTTTTGCTTTAAGCACTTTTGGGTGTTACATACGTTACTTATATCAAATCACATCGACCACACAACGCAAACACTTTTATACGCTATCCGTTACTGCATGTTATACGTGTTACTCGATGAATTCTTGTATGTTATGTTTACACAGTGATTGTTGCCTGACACCTTAGCAACGATAGTACTATAGTTTGGACTCAGCACCTGTCGTGGATAGGGGTTGTTAAGGGCTTTTCTCGCATGTCACATTGGTGATATGTGTTGCGCATTCTACAACTCGCAGTCACATCTGTGCATATTTCATTGTCGATAACCTACTTGCTTCACATTATACATGTTACATGCTGGTTATGCGTAAACTTGCTTTCGCTACTATTACTATTAAACTTGTATGCTCACCTTTACACTATGTGTATTGACCTCTATTTTAACATATGTGACAGGTGTTTGAGATGCTAGGATGCTTGCTTTTGTGGAATCAAGTAGGAGAGTCTAGAAATAAACAAACAATTTATATTTTGAGTTGTCGGAACAATGATTTGCCTAGAGATATCTATGTCTGTAATAACTGATTTATTTAATGGGTTATGGTATGGGACATAATATTAACAATCTGGTAATTTAGTTGTTATGGAATTTCTCTTGGGCAATCTGTTTCGCTCAGTGTCGCGCCCCGATGTTTCCGCCATCGGTTGGGGTGTGACAGATTGGTATCAGAGCCATAACTATAAGGAATTAAGCAAGACTCGACCTAGTCCGGGCCGATGTCTTAGAAACGACCTAGTCTATAGTCTAAGTACCAACAGACCAACTTGTGCATACCCGGTATGGGTTTGCACGAGCTTACTTGCTATTTCTCACTCGAACTCGCTGAACACTGCACTCTTGTTGTAACATCGCATAGTACAGTTCCGCGCAAGATCAGCCTTTCCTAAGGCTGGACACACACACAAACGGATGATCTGGTTGAGATTAGGTGTGAAAACCGCAAACTCTCGACCAAATCACTCGTTTGACATGCTATTTTTACTATCAACACGAGAATTTACGTTGAGTCAGGAGTGAAATCCATACCTCAATAGGAATCTCACCCTCCATCTACTAAAAAGATTGTCTTGGCCAAGTTGTTAAGTTAGGGGTGAGACCCGCATCTTAACGACACGCCCTACTCATTATAAATTTTTACAAAACTCTCACCAAAGTCTCAATGGATTCCGACGACTCGAGTCGTGTGAGTAACCGAAAGGATGCGTGTCGTTCACCATGTGTCGGTGATAGAGTACAGTCTATTAGGTCAAAACGTGCACTCGAAGTCCTTGAGAATAGTCGAATCACTTTGGGCAGTCGATGTCTCGCACCCAGACAACTTCTCTCTTCGATTTTATGTGTTTCAATTCTGGTTCTCGTCGTCGCTAACTCTGTGATTTATCGATTTTATGTGTTTTATATGCCATTATGTGTTATTTGTTAGTGTTTTGAGATAAACAGTACTGTGGTACTGATGGTATCGATTCCACGTTTCTCGCTCTACCAAACCACACACAGCTCACACCACATTAACACACACCACGCTAACAAATCGCTTGTGTTATTCGCAATCGCTACTCGCTATTCACACTCGCAACTCTCGATCGCAATACCCTGCTGTGAAAGATAGGTGAATACGTGCAATATATGTAGGCCAATATGTACAAAATTAAGTTGAATACATGCTTTCGTGCTTATGTGGACTACGTGCTTATGTGTTTCTGTGCTTATGTGATTCTGTGAATTTTGTGCCTACGTGATTTTATGCTTTGATTTATTCCTGTGCTTTATAAAGTAGCTCTTGTGAATTCGCTAGACTATACTAGGGTTAATCGAAACTGTGTTTGAGTCCTATGACGATGTCTGTTGCAGACAATGTCATCATTCGGATCACACACTGCTCGCTCCGCTCGACGTAACCACGAAGACAAACGCATCGCTGCACTAGTCGCCAAGAAAATGGCGAAAGTCATCCCGCAAATTGTTAGTGAGCTGAACGAGAACGCTAGAAAGTCCTCAGAAGAGTCAAGGACTGATACTCCTAAAGCAGCTTTTAGCTTCAAGCAGTTCAAAGCATGCGAACCCAAAGAATTTACCGGCGAAGATGGGCCTACGGCCATGTTTCAATGGTTTGATCCATCGAAGTCACCCTGTGCCAGAGTGGCAGTCCGGAAAACCTTCGCACTGTTAACGCTACCGGCATCTTCCAATCCCGGGCTCTGGATTGGTGGACAACCGAGAGAAACAAACAAGGGAACGATGCAGCTTTTGGGCTAACGTGGGACGAGTTAAAGGACATCATGATGCAAGAGTTCTGCCCTCCCCATGAACTCCAAAAACTGGAGGACGTATTCTGGCATATCAAGCAGGATGGTGGAGATAATGCTGGTTTAACTGCTCGCTTCAAGCAACTAAGTATCATCTGCCCTGGTCAAGTTACTACCCCCGAGATTATGATCAAGAAGTATATTCGTGCTCTACCGGATTGTGTCGCAGACGTTGTGCAGGCCGCGAAGACGACAACTATTGAGGAAACCTACCTGATCACTGCTGAGATCAACTACAAGCGAGTCAGGGCTGGTTACTTTGATAAGACCTCCAAGAATCTGCACCAAGTCACCGCTGCTCCCACCGCTGAACCCACCGCATCGCAATCTTCAAAGTCCTCCTGCCGCAAGAGAAAGAACAGCAACCCAGCAACAAGAACTGTGCGGTTACGGCCTCACCACTCCAAGCTGTACCGGCTCAACCGCAACCTCAACACCGCCAAGTAGCGGCGCCTGTGGCAAATGCACCGCCTGCCAAGCGTGCATACACTGGCCCACATCCGCTCTGCCCTACTTGTACATATCATCACCCGGTTGGTATCGCATGCCAGTTTTGTGTTCACTACAACCAGTACGGCCACTTCACCGCTAACTGCCATACCGGTCCTCGCCAAGCACCAGTTCAAGCTCAAGCTCCTACTCTACCAGCTCCTCAAGGACAGCAAGCAGCTCCTGCACCCGCTGCTCATGCACGAGCTTGCTTTGCGTGTGGTGATCCCAACCACTTCGCAAACGTCTGCCCCAACAGAGTGGTTAAGCAAGAGCCACAGCAGCAGCAGCAGCCAGCACCGTAACAACACCAACAGCAGCAGCAGCAACAGCCAGCTCAGCAAGCAGCCCGCGGGCGCGTCTTCAACATCAACGCCCACCAGGCTCAGGCAGACAACAACGTGGTTAATGGTACGTTTCTCGTAAATGGTATATATGCTTTGTGTTTATTTGATATTGGAGCCGATAACTGTTTTGTATCATTCGAATTCGAAAGGCTCCTAAACCGTAAACGCGTTAACCTCCCATCAACATTCGATGTAGAAGTTGCCACTTGAAGAACCGTTATAGTTAGATCCATTCTGCGTGACTGCACTCTCGATCTCAACGGTCATGTTTTTCCGATCAATCTCATCCCAATGTAGCTCGGTAGCTTTGATGTCATAGTAGGTATGGATTTCCTTCGGGAAAATCATGCTGAAATTGTTTTCTTCAATAAATGATTCGTTTCTTTCTCGCGAATGGTGATCAATTGTGTGTTTATGGCGAAGTCGCTTCGAAGAAGCTACAACTCATGTCGTGTGTCCAAGCTAGCAAGTATCTCTGCAAGGAATACCAAGCTTTCTTGGCACATATCGTAGTAGCGAGGAAAAGGAAGTTAAGGCAATAGACAAGGTACCTGTGGTTCGTGAGTTTCCTAACGTCTTTCCTGATGATTTACCTGGTTTACCTCCCACTCGTGATATCGATTTCCGAATCAACCTCATTCCTGGAGCAAATCCTATTGCTAGAGTGCCTTATCGTCTCGCTCCTTCTGAAATGCGCGAACTCTCGATTCAGCTCCAGGAACTACTTGATAAAGGCTTCATTCGCCCTAGCACCTCTCCTTGGGGAGCGCCTGTCCTTTTTGTAAGGACCTGCATGAAATTGTCCCAAAACACTCCGTAAGTAGAAACCCGGACCCCTAAAACCCTAACCCTTATGAAAAATCAAGAAATTTAAATTTGTTGATCTGTCACGGGCCGCGTAAGACTTAAGGAAAGCTTACGCGGGGCGCGACAGCTTGAAAATGCTCCGGATAAGCTATAGGCCATGTGTCAGACACGTGGCAGACCTACACCGTGACACGGCAGCCCTAGCCGTGGCTAGGGTGGCCCTCGCGGGCCGCGTAGGTGTTCCTTCGAGTTTACGCGGGCCGCGTAGAACTCAAAATTTTGCTATAAATGGGACATTGCATGGCCATTATCATCTGTTCGAAATCTTTCACTTACAAAGCTTTCTTCTGTGCGAAAATTTAGTTTTTGTGGTGAAACGCTACTACGATAATAGGGTAAGAACTCGATCAGCGGATTTGAGGTGTTCAAGGATGATGTCATCATGGGGTTCTTATGAACTTCAAGCTTTGGCCTTATTCCACTAAGAACAACTCAGATCTAAAGGATTTCAACATGATTCAACACTATTTTCGCATAGATCTAAACATTTTCATGGTTAGAAAGATTGAAAGATGGTTTCACAACTTTCTTTCAACTCTTTTACACTCAATGCCCTCAATACCGATAGAATCGGAGCTCGTTCAGGCCTTCAACTCGTTTCTAGTGAAGTGTCAGTCTGAGATCTGATTCCTATCAAAGAGACAACTGATTTCGGATTGAACATGAACAACCGTCACGAACAGTAAAATGATCGGACTAGGGTGATTCCTACTTTAGTCAGACGGCTTGGACATGACGAGGTTCCGTTGTTTAATACGTTGTCATACCGTCTCGATCAAACCGCAAAACCTTTCAAACTTAACGAATTTCAAAACGAACCAGTCACCCAAACGGACCGCCGTCCGATCAGATTGCCATCCGATCGAACGACAATCCGATCGGATTGACTTATGATTCCAACACTTAAACTTTTTACCGAATTTTCAAAGATCATCAGTTTCTAACAGATTGCCATCTGATCGGAAGACCATCCGATCAAATGACACTCCTGGTGTGAACTTGTTCTCTGAGAATGTCTAACCAACGGATCGCCATCCGATCGAACGACCGTTCCACCGGGCGACCTGAAAGGTAGAGATACTTCTCTGTTTTCAAAATGCTACAATGAAAACTTCAAAGTCACATCATACACAAACACATCCATCCCAAAGGAATGTCAATCCGACCGAATAGCCATCCAAATGGATGACCATCCGAACGGATTGTCATCCGATCGGATGACCATCCGTTCGGATTGTCATCCGATCAGATGACCATTTGTCACTTGGTTCACTCTTCACCGTTTAACGCGCCGCTCATTCGCTTATGCTATCGTTAACTGTTCAGGCTAATATCTCAGCGCTCCCTTCAATCCAAGAGAGTGTTTATTTACTAAACATGATCTGTGAGTATACTCGATCCCTTTTTGCTTTAAGCACTTTTGGGTGTTACATACGTTACTTATATCAAATCACATCGACCACACAACGCAAACACTTTTATACGCTAGCCGTTACTGCATGTTATACGTGTTACTCGATGAATGCTTGTATGTTATGTTTACACAATGATTGTTGCCTGAAACCTTAGCAACGATAGTACTATAGTTTGGACTCTGCACCTGTCGTGGACATGGGTCGTTAAGGGCTATTCGCATGTCACAGTGGTGATATGTGTTGCGCATTCTACAACTCGCAGTCACATCTGTGCATATTTCATTGTCGATAACCTACTTGCTTCACATTATACATGTTACATGCTAGTTATACGTAAACTCGCTTTCGCTACTATTACTATTGTTTTGGTCAAAAATCACACAAGGATAATACAACCAAATCCGATTTTGTGAGGTTTGATGCTTGAATTAATGAACAAATGTATGAATGAAATGAATGCTGGACACAAGGATTTATACGAGGAAAAAGCCCTTGATCAATGAATGATCTCCGGCATAAAAAACCTCGGGTGATGGAAACTACCGATCACCAACTATATTAAACAAACAATATGTACAAATCGTGATGATAACAAGCTTGTTACAAGGACCACTAGTGTGTAAAAAGTGTGTAATCGCCAATAAGTTGCAGAGAGTTCTCGAGAGTTGTGTGTGTTGCTAATAATATCTCTATCAAGCGTGTTATCCCCATTAAAAATAGAAACTAACTAAGCTAACTAACAATCCGAAAAAGGTGCTAGCTTCCCACAATCTTCACAACGGTCACGAAGGCCATGCACGTGCAGAATTAGAAGGTATATTCCCCTGGAATCTCGGCAAGACCAAGTCCCACTCGAATACTCCTTCAAAATAAGTTCAAATATAATGGAAACAATTGTTAGTATAAGGATCATAATGAGGATCCTTAATCCAAATTGAACTGAGGATCCGTGATCCTGGCTGCACTCGAGGATCCTTTATCCACAAATTGAGAAAATCCATCCCTAACAATTGCCCCAAAAATATGAGGAATTAATTGTAACTAAATGAGTC
>JARYGA010045043.1:0-44963 GCA_030545235.1 Helianthus tuberosus
AAGTCAAACATCATTTCCGGTGTGCTTTGCTCAACACGAGTTCCCTACAGTTGCCGTATAATGAGACCCACATTCGTTCCATGAGGTAACGAGTATCGTCCGACCTGTCAAAGGTTGCTTCCCTATGCCCCGCATGGGTTCCACTTGAAAATCCTCTTTCTTTAGTTCTCCAGCTTAAACAGAGAGAGTCTGATCAAGTAAGTTAGAGTCGATAGCGAGTTGCAGAGCTCGTGTACGTTCAGGTTTCACGGTTGTACTCATTCAGAAGTTCCATCCAGCGATGTCTTTGCATGCTTTAACTCTTTCAAACTTCGATACACGGGAGGCCCTTGTGATCGGTCTAGGTAATGCGTTTGGTACCGTCCAAGTAATGCCTCCAATTTACATCTGAGAACCACGGTTCCCACCGCAGGTTATGTGACGTGCAGTTCCTCTTCGTGATTTCATTACGTAAGTCATCACCTTCTCATGTTGCATCAGCGTGTGACTGGGACTCGGATTCAAAACATCATGGTATACTACTAAGTTATCAGTACTTTCGGATAAAGACAATGCCCAGGGTATTGCTGAATTGCGATTCGAAAGCTGAAAAGACGTCCCCCTGTTTGTCTTCCACGAACACAACAACCTGATGTGCTAAAGAGGTTTAAGCTTGTTACACCCCGACCACGTGAAACAACAAAACGTGGCGGAAACGTCGGGGAGTGTTGTAACAGAATTAATTGTTTCAAAACCATGGAAATTAAAGTTACGTTTTATTTATCAAACAAGAAAGTTACATTGTCTTAAACAAGAAACAAAGAGTACATAACATAATTTAACTAGTTCTTGCTTCGTTTTAAGTCACAAGTCCGCCTAAGTGTGTCTCGATCATCATATGCAATAGTCTCCTGAAAACACATGTGAAAATAGGTACGTCAGCATAAAAATGCCTGTGAGATACATAGGTTTCGTGAAAAATAGGATTCATGACTTGAGTTTAATGAAACTGTTTAACAAAAAGTAGCCATGAATCTTGTTGAGTGGTTCCTTTCATAAATCATTTGAACAGTGATAATTAACCCAAATGATATATATGTATAAAAGAATAATGTATGGTTAAGTGAATAACCATGTAAAATGAGTTTGTACAAGTTAAGTATTTGTAAAACGATGTTTATGTGAAGATTGTATTGTAGATGTAATATGTCTAAACTGAAATGGTTTAAATAACGCTACGATATGTAATACCATAAAAGCACTTAAATATAGGAAGTACCAGCGGCGTATCCACCATGTTTTTATCATATTACACGTCGCCTCGTTACTTAAATCATTTACCCAAACAACCACCAAAATGTAATGTTTAACAATTGTAGAAATGTTTATGTATGGTCAAATACGGTTTACACAATTCAACAGTTACAAACGGTTCACATAATCAAATGGTTATAACGGTTCACATGGTCAAATGGTTATAACGGTTCACATGGTCAAATGGTTACAACGGTTCAAAATGTAATATAATGTGTTCATATGCTGGATGAGCATATGCAACAAATTGTAATGTAAAACAATGTACTAAGTATGCTAAGTTAACATACAAAGTAGAAAAGTCATGTAAATCAATGTGCTAGCATGCTCAGTCAACATACATAGCAGAAATGTAAAGTAAAACATTGTACTAAGTATGCTAAGTAAACATACATTGCAAAACAATGTAATGTAAATCATGTACTATAAGTGTACTAACGAACATAGCAAGTATATGATGTGAAAACATGGAAAGCATGAAAGTAACAAGTAGGCACATGTGTTTCACCCCAAAACAGTTTGGAAAACAGTAAAAGAGGGGTCTATGTACTCACTTGAGATTGCTTAGAAGTCCTAGGATAACCACCAAGCAAAGCTAGAAGATCACGGAATCAAACGGCACCTAATATAGGTAACTATGTTAATAAACCAGACCTAAATCGGAGGATCGGATAGAATGAGAGTTTGTAAACCAAATGAGTGTGGGAACTCATGTAATATGGTTTAACAAAGCCTACATACTAAAATGAAACCTAATCTAAGTGCTTACGACCCATAACGACCCGTTTAGGTAGCTTATGCTACTTTAACGCGTCGTTCGCGTAAAACATGTTCGGAATGCCTAACTAGCCCTATGATAAGTAAAATATGCCTTAACATGTCTAATATTGTTGCTAAATCAGTTTAGATATAAAAAATTATGTTACATAGGCTTTAAATGAATTTTGGCGTAAAAAGGGCATTTTGGTAATTTACCTAAGGCATATAAACTACCTATCATGCGACTAATCAAACCTAAGTGACCATAAGGTATAACCTCGGAAGGTTATTCCCTACGCTACTATGGTCACTTAACATGTTTGGTTGGATCCTAATGATCGACCAAACGGGTCGTGTTCGAAAGTCTAAGCGGTTGTTTAGTCCGCTTGACTTTCGGCTCCACACAAACACTAATCTAAAAAAAAATGACAAGCTAAACATGCTAGAACATGTTTAGTTAAGTTAGAAAACAGGTTTTGATATCAAAACAAACGGTTTTGATATCCTAGAGTAGTTTGGTTACAAAATACGCGAGAAAACGCATTTTGGCCGAAACTACGACTCGTCACTGAGCCTAGATAACGTGGTAATCAGTAGGTATAGTCACTAGGGACTATAACCATCGTGATTAGGCTCACGTTATGAAGTTCAAACGAACTTCGCGCTGACAATAAACTGGTCAAAGCAGAAAGTCAAACGCAGTTTGACTTTAACGACAAAAACGAATGAAAAGAACGAAAGAATACTTACAGAAGGTCCCCGCAAGCTCTTCATCCGATTTACTCTCAGGTATGAAGCATAAACTTCAACTTAGAGAGCCAAAATCATATTCAAGTGTGCTTTGGGAGGAAGTGAGGGTGGGTATTTATAGGAATTCAAGAACCGTTAAGATCGTTCATCGAAAACTGAGCTTTGATCTGGACCTTACATGTGTGCCCATGGTTTTCTAAAACCATGGGAGCCCCTAATATGGACTATGTTCATTGAATACCAGCCCATGGTTTTGCAAAACCATGGGTTAAAACCATCAACACTTCAAAATGGACTAGGTTCATTGAATCTGCCAAAAATTTCAAAAATGGTCCCTGCACTTGTAAAACTTGATTTTTGGCACTTTTAAGCCCCGTTAACCCCATTTCAAGGCTCTAAAATAAAGATAAAGTATAGGGAACTTAAAATATGCTCAAAAACATCTCGGATTTCGGTTCGTTTGGTCGTACGGTTGCGTTATTCGCTTAATTACGACGGAAGTCGTAACGAACGCAAAAACGATCCAAATTAAGCGACGAATGGAATTTTATCATGCCAAGGATATTAAGGTGGCGCAAAGGGCTTAGTCACAAGGAAAGTTTTAAATTGACAAGCCATGATTTCAGAGAATCGAGGCATTAAGGTTTAAACATATTTCATTGCCTTTTCTGGACAGAGAGTCAAAGACTACTACTGTCTTTAGTCTCAGAGGACATTAACTATAGCCCGTAGGCACTTCCCTTCTAAGGGATGTTTATAATATGATCATCTTATAGGATGATATAAGCCATGATTTCAGAGAATCGAGGCATTAAGGTTTGAATCAAAGTTCATTACCTTTTCTTGACAGGGAGTTGTAGGCTACCACTGTCTTTAGTCTCAGAGGACGTTAATTATAGCCCGTAGGCACTTCATCCTTATGGATGTTTATAATATGATCATCTTCATTTGATGATATTAGTCAGGATCGCATTGATAAATTATAATGAAAATGCTAATTAAATATAACTAACAAATTAACCAATATGGTTTATATAACCATGGTTGATAAATCGTCAAAAGTGATGAATCCATAATAACCTCTGAATGAATCATCGTCAATATTTATGTAGCAATCAAGCTACATGGCTGGATCGGAAGAGGTCAACAGCCACCCGAGGGAAAATAATGATGCTCCCAGAATTAATATAACTAGTGCGGAACTGCAGGCATTAATAGATAAAGCCGTTACACGAGCCCTCGACAGACAGTATGATGAATCAAGTGATACACACTCTAGGACTCTATCTGTGGCTCATAGTAAGCCCCCTTCTAAATCACATGAGTCAAAGGAAGACGATGTTCATAACTCGTCAAACCAGAGGAGTGTTCCGTCTAGACAGGTTGTGCTTCATCAAGAGGCACCAGTTAAGACCTGCTCATATAAATATTTTGTCTCCTGCAAGCCCAGAGACTTTACAGGAGAAGAAGGAGCCATCGATTGCATGACATGGCTCGAGGAGATGGACACTGTTGTTGACATCAGCGGTTGTGCGGAACAAGATGTTGTGAAATTTGTTTCACAATCTTTTAAAGGAGAAGCTCTAGCTTGGTGGAGGTCACTGATCCAAGCTACGGGGAAGACAAAATTCCAGTTTGCTCTGATACCATCTTTTCTGTCACACCCCGACCACGTAAAACAACGAAACGTGGCGGAAACGTCGGGGAGTTTTGTAACAGAATTAATTGTTTCACAACCATGGAAATTAAAGTTTCGTTTTATTCATCAAACAAGCGAGTTACATTGTCTTTAAACAAGAAATAAAGTGTACATAACATAAATTAACTAGTTCTTGTCTCGTTTTAAGTCACTAAGGCACAGGTCCGCCTAAGTATGTCTTGATAAGTCCTATGCATCAACTCCTGAAAACACATGTGAAAATAGGTACGTCAGCATAAAAATGCCTGTGAGATACATAGATTTTGTGAAAATAGGTTTCATGACTTTTAAGTTTAGAAAGAGTTGTTTAATAAAGTTTAGTCATGAACCTTGTAAATTGATTTGTTTTGTAAATCATTTGAAAAACAATAAGTTCAGATGATATGTATAAATAAGAGAATAATGTATGGTTAAATGAATAACCATGTAAAATGAGTTTGTATAAGATAAGTTGTTTGTAAAACAATGTCTTGTGAAAAGTATGTTATTTGTATAAAATGTTATATGTCTTAAATTGAAATGATTCAAATAACGCTACGATATGTAATACCATACAAACACTTATATATAGGAAGTACCAGCGGCGTATCCACCGTGCTTGTATCATATTACACACGCCTCGTTACTTAAATCACTTACTCAAACCAAACCATCAAGATGTAATGTTTAACAATTGTAGAAATGTTTAGGTATAGCCAAATGTCTATTGTCAAATGGTTCACATGGTTCAATAGATACAAATGGTTCACATAATGTAATATAATGTGTTCATATGCTGGATGAGCATATGCAACAAAATGTAATGTAAAACAATGTACTAAGTATGCACACAATGGACACACATAGCATGAGATGTAATGTAAAACAATGTACTAAGTATGCACACAATGGACATACCTAGCATGAAATGTAATGTAGAACAATGTACTAAGTATGCACACAGTGGACATACATAGCATGAGATGTAATGTAAAACAATGTACTAAGTATGCACACAATGGACATACATAGCATGAAATGTAATGTAATGTAGAACAATGTACTAAGTATGCACACAATGGACATACATAGCATGAGATGTAATGTAAAACAATGTACTAAGTATGCACATAATGGACATACATAACATGAAATGTAATGTAATGTAGAACAATGTACTAAGTATGCACACAATGGACATACATAGCATGAGATGTAATGTAAAACAATGTACTAAGTATGAACACAATGGACATACATAGCATAAACACAATGAAATCATGTACTATAAATGTACTAATGAACATAGCAAGTATATGATGTGAAAACAGGAAAGCATGAAAGTAACAAGTAGGCACATTTGTTTCACCCCAAAATGTTTGGAAAACAGTAAAAGAGGGGTCTATGTACTCACTTGAGATTGCTTAGTAGTCCTTGAGTAACAACCAAACAATGCTAGAGATCACGGATATCAAATGGCACGTAATATAGGTAACTATGTTAATATACCGGACCTAAATCGGAGGATTGGATAGAATGAGGGTTCGTAAACCAAACGAGTATGGAGACTCGTGTAATATGGTTTAACAAAGCCCACATACTAAAATGAAACCTAACCTAAGTGCTTACGACCCATTACGACCCGTTTAGGTAGCTTATGCTACTATAACACGTCGTTCGCGTGAAACGCGTTCGGACCGCCTAACTAGTCCTATGATAAGTAAAATATGCCTTAACATGTCTAATATTGTTGCCTAATCATCTTAGATTCCGAAAGTTATGTTACATATGCTTAAAATGAATTTTGGCGCAAAAAGGGTATTTTGGTAATTTACCTAAGGCATATAAACTACCTATCATACAACTAACTAAACGTCGTGACCATAAGGTATAATCTCGGAAGGTTATAAAAATATGGTCACCTAATGTGTTTGGTCGGATCCTAATGATCGACCAAACGGGTTGGCTTCGAAAGTATAAGCGATTGCTTAGATCGCTTACCTTTACGACCCTAGACAAGCACAAAACCAAAAGTGACGAGCTAAGCACGTTAAAACATGCTTAACTAAGTTAGAAAATAAGTTTGGTATCAAAACAAACAGTTTTGATACCCATAAGTAGTTTGGTTACAAAATACGCAAGAATACGTATTCTGGCCGAAACTACGACTCGTCACTGAGCCTAGATAACGTGGTAATCAGTAGGTATAGTCACTAGGGACTATAACCATCGTGATTACGCTCACGTTATGAAGTTCAATTGAACTTCGTGTTGACCATAAACTGATCAACGCAGAAAGTCAAACATAGTTTAACTTTCAGACTCGAAAAGCGATAAAAGAACGAAGGAACACTTACAAAGGGTCCCCGCAAGCTAATCTTGATCCAAGTAGCTCAGGTATGAAGCAATGGCTTCAACTTAGAGCATTCTTAGATCAGATTTTTTGTGGGTTTTGTAAGTGAGTGGGTTGGGTATTTATAGGAATGTTAGAACCGTTAGGATCGTTTATCGAATAACGTGCTTTGATCTCATCCGTACACTTGTTGAAACCTTATGGTACACAAAATTGGCCCCTCAATATCCTGAAGAGGCAAGTGCAAATTGGCCCCTCATTATCCTGAAGAGGCAACAGCTGTTCAAACTGATCTGCTGTTCTGGGGACCCCTTACGGAACGTAAGGGTGATGGCTTACGGTCCGTAAGACATTAACTTTGGCAGAATTACAGTTTCAGTCCCTGCACCTTGTTTCGTTGCGTAACGGCACTTCTAACACCCGTCAATCCCAATTTCAAGCTCCAAAATGATGTTAAGACATAGGGAACATGAAATATGCTTGAAAACATCTCGGATGTCGGTTCGTTTGGCCGTACGGTTGCGATGTTCGCTTAATTACGACGGAATGCGCATAAGCGTGAAAAACGATCCAAATTGCGTGACGAATGAATTTTTCTCATGCCAAACACTAAAATAAAATATTTTAGTGCTTACATAAATTTTTGGATGTCCGGATGTATTCAGAACATAAGTTATGCGCGAAAGTGCAAACTTGTGCACTTTTTGACGCTTTTAGTCTCTGAATGACCCAAAAGTTTATTTCAGCACACCGAACCCCTCAAAGCCTATTTCTAAGCTATGTAAAGGATACTTAGGGTATGTTTAACTTATGGTCAAGTTCCGGAATGTCTGTTACAGTTCAAATTGGCATACTTTCACAGTTTGTCAAATTTAGTCCCTGTAAGCGAATTAACTTGTTTTTGCCATACCAAAGCCTTCAAAACTTATTTCTAAGTTATGTAAAGGTTATTTAAGGTATGTTAATTATATGTTGATTTTACGGAGTATTTTTTTGCATTAAATTGGTTATATTTACGCATCGGTGCGCGTATAACCTTCCAGAAAGCGATTTGGAGCCCGAAATCGGACAAGAATTGATATGTGCAAACGATACACATATTTATACAAATCCCAAGTATGAAATACAATATTTCATTGGTTTGGTATTTGTTTGATGGTTGAAGTGACACAGGTGTCACAGTCTCCCCTACTTTAGGAAATTTCGTCCCGAAATTTAGTTTTAGAGGAAACTTGTGAAGACTGCTGTGACGGTTTCGCTTTCAGACAAATCCATTGAACCCTTGAGTAGAACTCTGGGCCATGTTAGGATTCTTAGCAAAAATGTCAACCCTCAAAGTGAAGTCCTTGTAGTAGCAAAACATGGAGTTTCAAACTATGGATAGGAGAACGTTTCCCATGAAGACTTATCATAGGAAACTTGAATTCAGGATTGGGAAGTAATGACATCGGTAAAGGTCCAAGACTTCTCTCGTATCATTACTCTTGTCACTATCGGTCTTAACACATGACAAAACTTTCTGTGGTTTCTGTGCCCTGAATTCCATAATTATGTAGGCCTCCATAATTACGTAATTCCTTGCACAGTCCGCACGGTTCATTTCAAAATGCGTAGGGGAAAAAATATCAAACGAATAATCCTGTGGTGATTTAACTAGACTACAATAGTCTCTTTAACTAGATCACCAAAGGATCTATTAACTTGATCAACGGACAATCTCTTGAACTAGACCACCAGAGGGCCTCTTTAACTATATCAACACATGATATCTTTAACTAGATTGACGAATCAATCTCTTTAACTAGATCAACGAATGATCTCTTTAACTACATCAACGGAGGATTTCTTTAACTAGATTGACGAATCAATCTCTTTAACTAAACTACCAAAGAGGAATCTTTAACTACATCAACGCAGGATGTCTTTAACTAGATTGACGAATCAATCTCTTTAACTAAACTATTCAAGAGGAATCTTTAACTACATCAACGAAGGATGTCTTTAACTAGATTGACGAATCAATCTCTTTAACTAAACTATTCAAGAGGAATCTTTAACTACATCAATGAAGGATGTCTTTAACTATAACTTTGAAGCCCATCAAGGATTTAAGGTAGTACCTTTGGATATCCTACTATGAATCCCTTATACGAATATATGGAAAATTCTACGAGGATTTGGATAACAAAAATTTGGATCACATAAAATGGGAACACATAAGCACATAATCACATAATTGTTTAATTTGGCCTTAAATTTGTTATCTTTGGACGCGGATACTTAAAACACACCAGGAATCCAATCCGTGGATTTCATTTGGCACTTTAATCATTTTTCAAGAATCTATCTATGAAGATAGGATGATCTTCCAAAAATTCGATTTTGTTTTCCAAGAAACATCATATTCGAATTAAGGTACACAACAATTTTAGGATTTACGGAAATACCCTTAGGTACCCTATTAAGGATTTATAGTGGTACTTTGGGTATTCGTCCAGTGTTGTAACTTGCGCCTTGTACTTCGTTTCTTTGGAAGAAACGGGTACTTAGGAATTTCGTGGAAAACGCAAGAGATCATAATATAATTTTTTTTTGGGGGAGGGGGTAGTTTGCTTTTCAAGGAATACGATTCCTTGATTGTCGGTATTGTAGTGGATATGTCGTTTATACATATAACCACATAAATACATTGCAATGTAAATAAAAGATTTATTTATAAACAATGATAACAACTGTTTCATGGTCCTTGACAACAAAAGAAAATAATACATAAGACGTGATTATTTCTAAACGGTGTTGTCTTCTAGTCGGTCAGATGCTCATCCCTGTGCTGGATTTGCGTTAGCAAGCTTTGGGCAATTTCTTCGGAAATGGCCCATCTCGCCACACTTGAAGCAAGGACCTGGTGGAAAATGAGCTTGAGCAGGATTTACTTGAGGTTGGTTTGGACCACCTTGGTTTGGGGTAAATCGACAAGCATTTGCCAGGTGACCGAGTCGCCCACATGATGCACATAAATGACACTGTAGGTGAGCTAAGTGGTGTGCATTACATTTGTTGCATATCGGTGCTGTACCGGCATAAGGTTTCCTTGCAGGAGGTTGAGTTGGTTGGTTGCGGGTGTTTTGGTTGGGTTGAGCAGCAATCGCACAATTCTGCGAAGCCTTACGCTTCTTAGAAGGTTCGGTTTTGCTTTCCTTGGTTTCCTCCTGAACATTAGCTGCTTGTTTCTTGTCTCCTTTCCGAAAAAGTTTGCCCTTTCTGATCTGAGATTCGGTTAGGGTAGCAGATAATTCAATGGCCTGTCTAACTGTGGTAGGATTACTACCAGTAACAATGTCCTGAACTGGGTCAGGGAGACCATCAATGTATTTTTCGATCGCCTTATCCAAAGGCGTAACCATGGTAGGACACAACAGGCTCAGCTCCTCATATCGATCAGTGTAGGCTCGATGTTCACCGCTGTCTTGCTTAAGATCGTCGAATTCCCTTTCCAAGGCCCTAAGTTCATGACGAGGACAGAACTCCTTCATCATCAGAGCTCGAAGCTCTTCCCATGTTTGAGCCAGTGCCACATCGGCACCCCTATCTCTCATCACACCATTCCACCATGTCAAAGCCCGTTTCTCAAAGACACCAGATGTGAAATCTACCTTTCGCTCATTTGGGCATTGAACATGCCTGAAGTTGCTCTCTAGACTCTCGAACCATTGCAGAAGTGCAGTCGCTCCTTGAGACCCAGAAAACTTTGATGGCTTAGCCGAGTTGAACGTCTTGAAGTTGCAGGGGGCATTATTGTTGTTGAGGGCTTGGTTACATTGATCAACGATGTTCGGGATTGCAGCAGTCATTTGCTGTGTAATGACAGCTGCCAGCTCCTCAATAGATACCTGATTTTCGCGTCGTGGAGGCATTCTAAAAGGGGAAACAAGAGAGAAAACAAAGGAAATGGCATTGGGTAAGAATAGGATGTTACAATTACCGACCAAAATCATGGGTGATGGTCATTTGTTTGAACCACGAAGCAAACAAACAACACAAAGGCTGAGTCAAAGCAAATAGATCCTCATAATGTATCGCGAAGACATGCTCGCCTATAAGTGGACACTCACCCCAAGAGTTCCCAGGTAAGAGTGACTGGTCCGATTATGTGGATTTGTACGAACACTCTAGCCTTAGACAGAAAACGCAGGGTACATGCATTCACTCTTCCAGTTTGCACGTGTTCACACTAGATGTCGAAAGTTATGTTATATATGCTTAAAATGAATTTTGGCGCAAAAAGGGTATTTTGGTAATTTACCTAAGGCATATAAACTACCTATCATACAACTAACTAAACGTCGTGACCATAAGGTATAATGTAGGTCCCCTTGATGTATGGATCTTTCACATAATTGTTTATCTAACCTAGAGTGCGGAATCCTCTAGATCAGATTTATTACAGAAACGAGTAGAAACAGAATTTCACAATCAAACGGGTCTTCTATTGATTATCCAACTTGCAGTATACAATCAATTCAAGACCTCACAACCTCACAGCCTATCTCTGTGATCTTGCTACAAACCCTATTTCGAATTCTTACTCTCTCTCTACGTTTTCTCTCTCTAGAATTCTCTAACAACTAAAACCCTAATCACAAAACATGTTTATATACCACATGTTTGTGAACTGGGCTTCCTACATGGACTAGGCCATTTTCCAAGCCCATTACTACAAATAACTCACTAACCAATAAGCTAAGCCCAATACAAAATATCCAAAGACTAAATAATCAAACTATTAAGCTGTTGTCACCGAATATGCACCAACAGACTCCCCCTTGACAATAGCTTCATAGTGTAACTTTGTCTTCAAACATCTTGTGTTCTTTTGGTCTTTGGATAGCGTCAGCTACACAGTTTCTGACATCAACAGACTCCCCCTTAGCTGATGCTTCCAATCTCCAAAACTTTCATTCATTTGTAGATCAGTTAGCTAGCAATCCTTGGTTAAGCAAGTAAGCTCCAACTCTTTCATATCTCTTCCTCTTTCTGCAATGTAGTAGAAGGATCCTACCATGCATCTTCACACATCTTTACTTCACTCTCAATTTGCACTTTACTTGTATTCTGCACTTCATTTTGATAACTGCATCAATCTGTTTAGCAACACAAGCAAGTATCTCGAAAAACCATTAGTCTTTTTCACATTTAAAGATAAACCAATATTTTATCTTAGTTTGCAAAAACAACTACTTGTCAGTTCAAAATGGAAGTCTTTTAAGAATAAAATATTTTTGGTATTTTTGATATTTTAAGAAAGCAGTAAACTATTTACAAAAGCAATAAACACTCTATTTTTGTGAGAATCACCGGTAAGAAGATCATATCAGCACAATCAAACTGTTTCACACTATTAGATAATTCCTTATTTAATTTTTCGCGAAAAGCAGTCCAAGACGATTACCAGTATGTTTGTCCACTTAAACAAAATGCATGAACATTTCAAGTACCATTACCGTATGATACGTTAAGGTAATTTTATTTCTGAGATACTAGTGTGTCCCACTTCAGGATATACCCCCGCGATCAAGGTATGCACAAAGATTCATCGTAGTAGGTGAGTATACTGAATTCATCCGTTTTGTTTTTCAACGTTTAGATAATTGGTGAACAGGTCAGTACTTCCGTACAGCAAAGAGACCAAAATATCTAACGAGGGCTAAGACAAATACCATTTTTTGGTACGATTTATGCATTTTGCACATTTTGAATAACTCTCTATGAGAGCTTCTTCATTTAAGGGTTTTGGCATTTATAGCTCTTTTAAGATATCCTGGGTGTGTCTAGGTCAGCATATATCTGGATGCAGCAGAAGGACACCCCTGATATCCCCAGATGAAATAACAGTATAAAGACCCAAAACTTTAGATTTTGGCAATCTATCAACGCAAGATTTAAGGTCATTAAACCATACACCACTGATGTGTTCTCCAGTCATACACAGTTCATTTAGGTTTATATCACATTGGTAAGTTGATTATTTCATGCTTTTTGCCTACTGATACATCGTAGGATGAAGCTGCTATCACACTTAAGCAATGTTAATTTCATTTTCAGTGTGACAGTCTAACTTGCTGATGTACTATCATTTCTCCTTTTTCACACAGTGATAACTCATTTTTTATTTTCTATTTTTTTTATATTTTTCATTTTTCAATGTTTTTGTATTTTTTATTTTTAATATATAACTAACTTACTCCCCCTAAACACACGCACTAACTAAACTCTTTTTGGCTTAGGGTGATTTCTCCCCCTAAATTTTTGTTTTTATGGAGTAAGTTTCAAAAACACAAACAGACTCCCACTTCAACTTGACAATAAGTTTTTCACCAATAAATCATCAATCAATCACTAAAGTAAATAGTTAGTTACCAATTTTAACCTACTATTCACCTCAGACACTTTACAGGAACAACCACTGTCAAACACATCAACAGTCCTTCTTGGTCATCCTGCACACACTCAACAACTTAGTTAGACTTAACAACCCAAACCTGACTGGTTTTGGGTCGACCATGTAAATCCATATATGATGCTTCTAACCAATATCCATCACACCTTACTGGTGTCTTGGATGTATTCCCCGTTGTTGAACAAGATTTATAACTTCCACTAGGTCTTTGATCGCGAGAGTTCCAATAAAATCTCGGATTTTCTGACCTTTGAAAATTATTATCTTGATACCTTCTTCTCCCATAATCATACCATGAATTTTGAAAAAATTTTGGATGTTGTTGAACATTTGAGCTATTAAAACCCCTATATTCGTTTCTTCTTTGAAAATTTAGATTTCCAGAAGTTTGGTATCGATTTTGATATCCAAAATTTCTATTTTGATTTTGAAACTGATTTGATTTACCATTAAAATGACTAAATTGTGTAAAATTGCGTCTTGGTCTATCAAATCTTCCTGATGTTGAAGTCTTTGATTGAAATCTTTGTTGATTACTTTGACAATTTGGTTGCACATTATTATTTAAACCAACCCGATTCCCATCTTTAACCTCATCAACTTTTTGCTTATTTTTCTTCAAAGGACAACAACTTACCACGTGCCCTTTGTTGTGACATCTAAAACAAGATTTTGTCTTATAATTTCTCTTTTTCTTAAATCTCTTTTTAAATGTTTTCTTCTTTTCGTCTTCAGTATCCTCATCCGATTTATGAGGTGCACTGCTAGACTCAACAGATTCTTTCAAAGTAACTGGACTATTTGGCAAGTCCACAGCTATCGGATCCACTACAGCTGGTGTAGTAGGCACAAAATCAATTAACTCATTTTCATCGGGTAAAAAAGAGTAGTCTTGATTTTTAGAAGATGAGGCTTTACTAAACCCCAAACCCTTTTTATCATTACTCTTTTTCAAACTTGCTTGAATTTGAGTCCTAACTAATGAAGATTTTCCAAACTTGTCTAACTTTCCTTTAAGTTCAAGAATTTGGTCTTGTGCAACGGCCAATTCCCTGCACTTATCAGAAAATTCATTAGTTTTGTCCTTCACAGTTTCACGAGCCAAATCAATGATCTGTAATAGTTCATTGACTTTGCTTGTTAAACTGCTGATTTTTTGTTCATTTGATTTGAGTTCATTTAAGCAATTTGACTCTCTTTTAATCAAAAGAACATTTGACTCTTTTAATTTTTCCAATTCAGCTAACTGAATTTTGTTTTGCTCCGATAGTCTGTCAACTTTACCCTGTAGTTCAGTGCAATTACGACACGTATGACTTACAGGTTCTGATGTTACCTTCACCTCTTTTGTAAGTTCATTCACATCATTCATGCACTTTGAAACTTCTGCAGCCTTCTTCTCAACACTCTCCTCATCAGTTTTTTTCTTCTCTTCTTTCACAGCATCTGCTACTTCATCGAAAGCACGACCTCCTACACTCTGTCTTGATGAATTCTGATAACGTTTTTCTAAACCTTCCCACAGATCTCTAGAATTCCCATAGTGCTTGATGGTATGTTTAATTCCCTCAGACAAGGACATCTTGATCACTGCTAAGGCTTTCTTCTCAGCATTAACCATAAGTTTTTCAGATTCATCCATCATCTCATAAGAAATCACTTTAACCCTTCCTTCAATACGACGCGTAGGAGCAACATAGCCATCTATCATACAATACCACATTCTGGTATCTTCACTCTTCACAACCGATTCAAACTTCTCTTTCCAGTCAACATAATCTTTGACGTTTGTAAGCTTTGGCCAAATCTTAACAGTCTCACTGACCTTATCCATTTTCACCATCTTAAAACAAGTTTTACCGTAACCGTACTGATAAAACCGTACAATATTTTTTCGAAAACTGTTTTTACCAAATTATACCGTTAGAATCGCCTCGAAAACACGAATCCAATGATATATAATGTCGAAAACCGAATTCGGGATTTTCCTTACGCTTGCCAGAAAATATTCCACCCTTTTAATTCCTCTAATAATTTCGCTGGTAAGTCAGCTAAGTTCGCTGATCAATTTTGTCTGTTAAATTCGCCAGGTAACCAGTTCGCTACAATGACGACCAGAAAAGTCGCCGAAAACCGTAATAATTTCGCTATGGAAAATTATACGGTTACCAAAGTCGCCTTTGGATTTAAATTCGCCGGTTACTGAGATATAAGTCCCAAATTCGCTGGTAAATATGCTGGATCAGTTAATTTCGCAGACCAGTAAATATGGAAATTCAATCTTCTCGAAATTCTGATTATTTTCCTGATTCTCCTAACAACTTCCTGCAAAATCAAAACAACAAAATATCAGTGATTTTCGAAAAAAAAAACAGTGAAGAACAGAACGAAGAACGTGAAGAACACGAAGAACAGTCTTCGAATCTTCAAGTCTATCAGCCGAAAACTTTCCAGAATCAACAAATTCTTTCCAGAAATCCTGCAAAACAGCAATAAAACAAAGCAGAAGATCAAAACAGCCAACAAACTTCGAAATTTTTATCAAACCAACAAAAAATTTTCGAAACCTTAATTTTATCAGATTTCAAAAATTTCGAAATTCTCCCTGTTTCTCCAAGAACAATTCTGAACCGAGCCTTCAAGAGCCTAAAGCTCTGATACCAATTGTAGGTCCCCTTGATGTATGGATCTTTCACAGAATTGTTTATCTAACCTAGAGTGCGGAATCCTCTAGATCAGATTTATTACAGAAACGAGTAGAAACAAAATTTCACAATCAAACGGGTCTTCTATTGATTATCCAACTTGCAGTTTATAATCAATTCAAGACCTCACAACCTCACAGCCTATCTCTGTGATCTTGCTACAAACCCTATTTCGAATTCTTACTCTCTCTCTACATTTTCTCTCTCTAGAATTCTCTAACTACTAAAACCCTAAACACAAAACATGTTTATATACCACATGTTTGTGAACTGGGCTTCCTACATGGACTAGGCCATTTTCCAAGCCCATTACAACAAATAACTCACTAACCAATAAGCTAAGCCCAATACAAAATATCCAAAGACTAAATAATCAAACTATTAAGCTGTTGTCACCGAATATGCACCAACATATAATCTCGGAAGGTTATACAACTATGGTCACCTAATGTGTTTGGTCGGATCCTAATGATCGACCAAACGGGTCGGGTTCGAAAGTATAAGCGATTGATTAGATCGCTTACCTTTACGACCCTAGACAAGCATAAAACTAAAAGTGACGAGCTAAGCACGTTAAAACATGCTTAACTAAGTTAGAAAATAAGTTTGGTATCAAAACAAACGGTTTTGATACCCATAAGTAGTTTGGTTACAAAATACGCAAGAATACGTATTCTGGCCGAAACTACGACTCGTCACTGAGCCTAGATAACGTGGTAATCAGTAGGTATAGTCACTAGGCACTATAACCATCGTGATTACGCTCACGTTATGAAGTTCAATCGAACTTCGTGTTGACCATAAACTGGTCAACGTAGAAAGTCAAACATAGTTTGACTTTCGGACTCGAAAAGCGATAAAAGAACGAAGGAACCCTTACAAAGGGTCCCCGCAAGCTAATCTTGATCCAAGTAGCTCAGGTATGAAGCAATGGCTTCAACTTAGAGCATTCTTAGATCAGATTTTTGTGGGTTTTGTAAGTGAGTGGGTTGGGTATTTATAGGAATGTTAGAACCGTTAGGATCGTTTATCGAATAACGTGCTTTGATCTCATTCGTACACTTGTTGAAACCTTATGGTACACAAAATTGGCCCCTCATTATCCTGAAGAGGCAAGTGCAAATTGGCCCCTCATTATCCTGAAGAGGCAACAACTGTTTAAACTGATCTGCTATTCTGGGGACCCCTTACGGACCGTAAGGGTGATGGCTTACGGTCCGTAAGACATTAACTTTGGCAGAATTACAGTTTCAGTCCCTGCACCTTGTTTCGTTGCGTAACGGCACTTCTAACACCCGTCAATCCCAATTTCAAGCTCCACAATGATGTTAAGACATAGGCAACATGAAATATGCTTGAAAACATCTCGGATGTCGGTTCGTTTGGCCGTACGGTTGCGATGTTCGCTTAATTACGACGGAATGCGCATAAGCGTGAAAAATGATCCAAATTGCGTGACGAATGGATTTTTCTCATGCCAAACACTAAAATAAAATATTTTAGTGCTTACATAAATTTTTGGATGTCTGGATGTATTCCGAACGTAAGTTATGCGCGAAAGTGCAAACTTGTGCACTTTTTGACGCTTTTAGTCCCTGAATGACCCAAAAGTTTATTTTAGCACACCGAACCCCTCAAAGCCTATTTCTAAGCTATGTAAAGGATATTTAGGGTATGTTTAACTTATGGTCATGTTCCGGAATGTCTGTTACAGTTCAAATTGGTATACTTTCGCAGTTTGTCAAATTTAGTCCCTGTAAGCGAATTAACTTGTTTTTGCCATACCAAAGCCTTCAAAACTTATTCTAATTTATGTAAAGGTTATTTAAGGTATGTTAAGTATATGTTGATGTTACGGAGTATTTTTTGCGTTAAACTGGTTATATTTACGCATCGGTGCGCGTATAACCTTCCAGAAAGCAATTTAGAGCCCGAAATCAGACAAGAATTGATATGTGCAAACGATACACATATTTATACAAATCACAAGTATGAAATACAATATTTCATTGGTTTGGTATTTGTTTGATGGTTGTAGTTACACAGGTGTCACAGTCTCCCCTACTTTAGGAAATTTCGTCCCGAAATTTAGTTTTAGAGGAAACTTGTGAAGACAGCTGTGACGGTTTCGCTTTCAGACAAATCCATTGAACCCTTAAGTAAAACTCTGGGCCATGATAGGATTCTTAGAGAGAGTTTCAACCCTCAAAGTGAAGTCCTTGTAGTAGCAAAACATGGAGTTTCAAACTATGGATAGGAGAACGTTTCCCATGAAGACTTATCATAGGAAACTTGAATTCAGGATTGGGAAGTAATGACATCGGTCAAGGTCCAAGACTTCTCTCGTATCATTACTCTTGTCACTATCGGTCTTAACACATGACAAAACTTTCTGTGGTTTCTGTGCACTGAATTCCATAATTATGTAGGCCTCCATAATTACGTAATTCCTTGCACAGTCCGCACGGTTCATTTCAAAATGCGTAGGGGAAAAAATATCAAACGAATATTCCTGTGGTGATTTAACTAGACTACAATAGTCTCTTTAACTAGATCACCAAAGGATCTATTAACTTGATCAACGGACAATCTCTTGAACTAGACCACCAGAGGGCCTCTTTAACTATATCAACACATGATATCTTTAACTAGATTGACGAATCAATCTCTTTAACTAGATCAACGAATGATCTCTTTAACTACATCAACGAAGGATGTCTTTAACTAGATTGACGAATCAATCTCTTTAACTAAACTACCCAAGAGGAATCTTTAACTACATCAACGCAGGATGTCGTTAACTAGATTGACGAATCAATCTCTTTAACTAAACTATTCAAGAGGAATCTTTAACTACATCAACGAAGGATGTCTTTAACTAGATTGACGAATCAATCTCTTTAACTAAACTATTCAAGGGGAATCTTTAACTACATCAACGAAGGATGTCTTTAACTATAACTTTGAAGCCCATCAAGGATTTAAGGTAGTACCATTGGATATCCTACTATGAATCCCTTATACGAAGATATGGAAAGGTTATTTAAGGTATGTTAAGTATATGTTGATGTTACGGAGTATTTGTTGCGTTAAACTGGTTATATTTACGCATCGGTGCCCGTATAACCTTCCAGAAAGCGATTTAGAGCCCGAAATCGGACAAGAATTGATATGTACAAACGATACACATATTTATACAAATCACAAGTATGAAATACAATATTTCATTGGTTTGGTATTTGTTTGATGGTTGAAGTGACACAGGTGTCATAGTCTCCCCTACTTTAGGAAATTTCGTCCCGAAATTTAGTTTTAGAGGAAACTTGTGAAGACAGCTGTGACGGTTTCACTTTCAGACAAATCCATTGAACCCTTAAGTAAAACTCTGGGCCATGTTAGGATTCTTAGCAAAAATGTCAACCCTCAAAGTGAAGTCCTTGTAGTAGCAAAACATGGAGTTTCAAACTATGTATAGGAGAACGTTTCCCATGAAGACTTATCATAGGAAACTTGAATTCAGGATTGGGAAGTAATGACATCGGTCAAGGTCCAAGACTTCTCTCGTATCATTACTCTTGTCACTATCGGTCTTAACACATGACAAAACTTTCTGTGGTTTCTGTGCACTGAATTCCATAATTATGTAGGCCTCCATAATTACGTAATTCCTTGCACAGTCCGCACGGTTCATTTCAAAATGCGTAGGGGAAAAAATATCAAACGAATAATCCTGTGGTGATTTAACTAGACTACAATAGTCTCTTTAACTAGATCACCAAAGGATCTATTAACTTGATCAACGGACAATCTCTTGAACTAGACCACCAGAGGGCCTCTTTAACTATATCAACACATGATATCTTTAACTAGATTGACAAATCAATCTCTTTAACTAGATCAACGAATGATCTCTTTAACTACATCAACGGAGGATGTCTTTAACTAGATTGACGAATCAATCTCTTTAACTAAACTACCCAAGAGGAATCTTTAACTACATCAACGCAGGATGTCTTTAACTAGATTGAAGAATCAATCTCTTTAACTAAACTATTCAAGAGGAATCTTTAACTACATCAACGAAGGATGCCTTTAACTAGATTGACGAATCAATCTCTTTAACTAAACTATTCAAGAGGAATCTTTAACTACATCAACGAAGGATGTCTTTAACTATAACTTTAAAGCCCATCAAGGATTTAAGGTAGTACCTTTGGATATCCTACTATGAATCCCTTATACGAAGATATGGAAGATTCTACGAGGATTTGGATAACAAAAATTTGGATCACATAAAAAGGGAACACATAAGCACATAATCACATAATTGTTTAGTTTGGCCTTAAATTTGTTATCTTTGGACGCGGATACTTAAAACACACCAGAAATCCAATCCGTTGATTTCTTTTGGCACTTTAATCATTTTTCAAGAATCTATCTATGAAGATAGGATGATCTTCCAAAAATTCGATTTTGTTTTCCAAGAAACATCATATTCGAATTAAGGTACACAACAATTTTAGGATTTACGGAAATACCCTTAGGTACCCTATTAAGGATTTATAGTGGTACTTTGGGTATTCGTCCAATGTTGTAACTTGCGCCTTGTACTTCGTTTCTTTGGAAGAAACGGGTACTTAGGAATTTCATGGAAAACGCAAGAGATTATAATATAAAAAAAAAAATTTGGGGGGGGGGGGTAGTTTGCTTTTCAAGGAATACGATTCCTTGATTGTCGGTATTGTAGGGGATATGTCGTTTATACATATAACCACATAAATACATTGCAATGTAAATAAAAGATTTATTTATAAACAATGATAACAACTGTTTCATGGTCCTTGACAACAAAAGAAAATAATACATAAGACGTGATTATTTCTAAACGGTGTTGTCTTCTAGTCGGTCAGATGCTCATCCCTGTGCTGGATTTGCGTTAGCAAGCTTTGGGCAATTTCTTCGAAAATGGCCCATCTCGCCACAGTTGAAGCAAGGACCTGGTGGAAAATGAGCTTGAGCAGGATTTACTTGAGGTTGGTTTGGACCGCCTTGGTTTTGGGTAAATCGACAAGCATTTGCCAGGTGACCGAGTCGCCAACATGATGCACATAAACGACACTGTAGGTGAGCTAAGTGGTGTGCATTACATTTGTTGCATATCGGTGCAGTACCGGCATAAGGTTTCCTTGCAGGAGGTTGAGTTGGTTGGTTGCGGGTGTTTTGGTTGGGTTGAGCAGCAATCGCACAATTCTGCGAAGCCTTACGCTTCTTAGAAGGTTCGGTTTTGCTTTCCTTGGTTTCCTCCTGAACATTAGCTGCTTGTTTCTTGTCGCCTTTCCGAAAAAGTTTGCCCTTTCTGATCTGAGATTCGGTTAGGGTAGCAGATAATTCAATGGCCTGTCTAACTGTGGTAGGATTACTACTAGTAACAATGTCCTGAACTGGGTTAGGGAGACCATCAATGTATTTTTCGATCGCCTTATCCAAAGGCGTAACCATGGTAGGACACAACAGGCTCAGCTCCTCATATCGATCAGTGTAGGCTCGATGTTCACCGCTGTCTTGCTTAAGATCGTCGAATTCCCTTTCCAAGGCCCTAAGTTCATGATGAGGACATAACTCCTTCATCATCAGAGCTCGAAGCTCTTCCCATGTTTGAGCCAGTGCCACATCGGCACCCCTATCTCTCATCACACCATTCCACCATGTCAAAGCCCGTTTCTCAAAGACACCAGATGCGAAATCTACCTTTCGCTCATTTGGGCATTGAACATGCCTGAAGGTGCTCTCTAGACTCTCGAACCATTGCAGAAGTGCAGTCGCTCCTTGAGACCCAGAAAACTTTGATGGCTTAGCCGAGTTGAACGTCTTGAAGTTGCAGGGGGCATTATTGTTGTTGAGGGCTTGGTTACATTGAGCAACGATGTTCGGGATTGCAGCAGTCATTTGCTGTGTAATGACAGCTGCCAGCTCCTCAATAGATACCTGATTTTCGCGTCGTGGAGGCATTCTAAAAGGGGAAACAAGAGAGAAAACAAAGGAAATGGCACTGGGTAAGAATAGGATGTTACAATTACCGACCAAAATCATGGGTGATGGTCATTTGTTTGAACCACGAAGCAAACAAACAACACAAAGGCTGAGTCAAAGCAAATAGATCCTCATAATGTATCGCGAAGACATGCTCGCCTATAAGTGGACACTCACCCCAAGAGTTCCCAGGTAAGAGTGACTGGTCCGATTATGTGGATTTGTACGAACACTCTAGCCTTAGACAGAAAACCCAGAGTACAGGAATTCACTCTAGCCTTAGATGAAACGTATTTAAGACATATTAACTTAGGAAGCCCGTACATGACTCTTATGGTTAACTGTTACGCTTCTTACGCGTTCGGTTCGGTTTATGTAACTAGTTTGCATAAATTAGCCGAAACGGGTCAAACCCTATCATTTTTATCTCAAAATACAGAAGGTGTTTAGATTACCCATATGATACAAGTCTTCAAAAACATCTCAGGTTTCGGTTCGTTTGGTCGTACGGTTGCTTTATTCGCTTAATTACGACGGTAGTCGTAACGAACGCAAAAAACGATCCAAATTAAGCGAAGAATGGAATTTTATCATGCCAAACACTAAAATAAAATATTTTAATGCTTACATAAATTTTAGGATGTCCGGATGTATTCAGAACGTAAGTTATGCGTGAAAATGCAAACTTGTGCACTTTTTGACGCTTTTAGTCCCTGAATGACCCAAAAGTTTATTTTAGCATACCGATCCACTCAAAGCCTATTTCTAAGCTATGTAAAGGATATTTATGGTATTTTTAACTTATGGTCATGTTCCAGAATGTCTGTTCCAGTACGAATCGTCATACTTTCGCAGTTTGTCGAATTTAGTCCCTGTAAGCGAATTAACTTGATTTTGCCATACCAAAGCCTTCAAAACTTATTTCTAAGTTATGTAATTGTTATTTAGGGTATGTTAAGAATATTTCACTGTTCCAGAGTGTTTGTTGCATTAAACTAGTTACATTTAAGCATCAGTGCGCGTATAACCTTCCAGAAAGCGATTTAGAGCCCGAAATCGAACAAGAATTGATATGTGCAAATGATACACATATTTTTACCAAACCCAAGTATGAAACACAATATTTCATTGGTTTGGTATTTTTTTGATGGTCACAGTGACACAGGTGTCACAAAGCTCCGCGATCTTTGGTGTCGATCAGTCTCTAACAAAAAGGATCCTAGCAAGATTTCACGTTTATTCCCACCTCGTTGGTTACATGATCAAAATGCATCTCTCGAATCTAGATGTTACATTTACCAAGACTTCACACGTAATGGCTCCTCCCTCAGAAGCTCTAAAATAAGATACAGATGTCGTCCATGAGGTTCCTTTCTTCTGGAAATGATTCAACACGTCATCGATACGCATAGTTGATTCATGTGGTCTATAAAGCGGCTGGTGTGTTGATTAACTCAATGGCCATGGTGTACAGCGTCGCAATGACCGTTTTGCGTTCGATATGTCGTTCCGGGAATATTCTCCCCTTGGGTTTCCGTCTGATAATAGTTCGTTCGTTAATCCATCCTCGAATGGAAGCTTGTCTCTCGCAACTGGTTAACAGGGTGTTACTACATGGTTGAAGCGAACGGTTCTTGACTGACACCTTGCCAAGTTCTCGACTACCAGAACACATGCGAAAAGGCTTATCTTTCCTGATATAACTGGGGCTCCCCGAAGCGGAGTACTAGATCCGATAAAACTCATGTCCAAATGTTCCTGAAGTTGATTAGGCAGTTCACGTAACCTTCCTGGTGTATGACAATAAGGGATACTAGTAACAAGGGCTGCTTCTGACATGATACCAATCTGATATTCCACCTGACGATGTGGAGGTAAACCTGATAGTTCTTCTGGTAGCACTTAGGGAGAAATCACGAACAATTGGTGGATCCTCGATCCTTCTTTCCTTAGCCTTGACATCAGTAACTAGGGTTATCATGGCGGGATAATCCTTCCGTGGACACTTCTGGCCTTCACTGCTGAATTGATGCTAACCTCTGCACCACTCTGACGTGTTAGAACAGATAACAATCCTCCACTAAGGAGAGGGATACGTAGGAATTTCTCCTCACAGGGTACATCTATCAAGAACAACAGAAGAAAGGTCGATGTCAAACACTTGTCCCACAAGGTCGAGTTTGCATCCCAACGATCATATGAGGTTTCCATTGTCTTGCCATCAGTCGATTCCACAACAGGCTGGGTTTCAAGAAGCATCATGGTTATATAGAACAGAGACGAAGCGATTAGCTATCCGTACTAGCTTCCAAGTTGCCACCATCCTGGCGTCGCCCTCGTCAGCCCTAAATGCCCTTCCATGAGCATCATTTCCAGTGTTTTTGTTTTCATTACGAGGATTTCAAGTATGGTCGTTGTTCCTTTGGTCGTTGTCTTCTTGACTTAACCACGGCCAATCCATGTTGTAGGCACCTTTATCTCCATACTGTAGGCTAGGGTTTCGAATACCTTGTCGTCGCTGTGACTGCTGCTCCCAATGTCGTTGCTCGAAACGAAGCCCTACGATTCTTCACCATCAACGACCATCTTTTCACATTCTGAGTCACGTCCTAAAGCACTACTCACTACGCTGGCAGTTACACATTCCACGTTATAGTTGATTGTCATTGCCGGTGCCCCGATTGATTCGTAGGAGTCGACCCCCATGAGTCGCTGACAAGGGTTAAGGATTCGATTGAAGCCAAATTGCTGGTGCTCATTGCCAGAAATCAGGGCCGCCAAAGTACAGAGGTCGGTAAAGTGCTACGCTCATCCTCATGTCCATAATTGTTGCAAGTGGTTCGTGTAATACTCAGTATGTTGTGGGAGTGTTGCAGAAGTGATCGCACTTCAGAATCTGAGGCGTCAATACTTTAAGTTCCAACAAGCGAAGAAAGGTGAGAGAGATATCGATCAATCATTCGACGCTGCGATATCCATCACATGAGCGTTCGTATAAGCACCTAACATTCTACACGGTTCACTGAGCTCAGAGGGGTGTTCATGTAACACTCGACAGCATCGAGTTTCGAAAGAATCCAACGATAAATGAGAAGTTCACGTTTGAGTTTGAGTAGGGGGACAATTACTGCTATGGCCCCTATAGGTTTGTTATGTTTCTCATTGATCAAATAACGGAACGGAACCCCTTTTCCACTTGTTAAGCCTCGCTGGGATTTACATGCACCCCACATTATTATTATGTGTGCACCCACAATAATATTGTGATTTGCATGCTTATCTCAGCTCCTCTTAACTCATGTCAAATGGTTCCCCAAACTCGAGTAGCAACAAAGAGTATCACGAAGCGTAAGTCATGAAAGTTTAGGGAAATACCACCCTATCAGTCACATAACACATGCAAGTGTACATGAATTTCACTAGTTATACAGTACAATGAGTATATGAGAGACGAACCTTGCAGTCTGGAGCTGAGTGTCATGGTCGTATTCACATCTTTAGAACTGTTTGGTTATAGTCTGGTTTTACAAAAACATTTTCCCCTTTTTAAAACCAAGTTCACTATAACCAATGGCTCTGATACCAATCTGTCACACCCCCAAAATACCACACGCGGAAAAACCCTGCGAGGCGTGTGACATACCAGGATCTTAGCCATCAATCACATTGAACTCATAGGTATATGTAAATAAAACTTTCATTGATTAACAGTAAGTGTTACAAGGTTACAATATTTCACAGTTTACAGCGGAAGCATAATTCATTCGTTAAGAGTTTATAACCACATGTAAAAGCCATTTGAGTTGTGTTATGTTTCCATGTATCTTGACCCATGACCACTCCAGCCTCCCAGACAGCAAGTTCCAGTCAATATGCACCTAAAGACCTTCAAGTCATGTAACAACGAATCAACAACAAAGTTGAGCGAGTTCACAGTTGGGTGTTCGTTTTAAGTTGTTTACGAAAACATAGTTTGTCTTTAGTTGGCTTACTTTCCGTGGGGTTTACTCCATAGTTGAAAATATGATTAACCTGTTTACCCTGTTTCCCAAACATATCCATAGTTGGTGGGGGCTTCCCTTGTTGAATTACCAGTTTACTCTGTTTCCCAAACCTTTTTATGATATTTAGTGGGGGCTTCCCATGTTGTATATTACTAGACTAGTTGTATCTATAGGTGTCCTTCCCAATCCGAGGACAGTGATAAGTATGAGATTACGTAGGTTTTACGTAAGTGCCCTTCCCAATCCGAGGACAGAGGTACGTATGAGAATACGTAGGTTTTTGCGTAGGCGTCCTTCCCTATCCGAGGACAGTGGTACGTAGGTTTTACGTAGGTTTTAACATTGGTGTCCTTCCCAATCCGAGGACAATGGTACGTAGGTTTTACGTAGGTTTTAGCACAGGCGTCCTTCCCAATTCGAGGACGGTGGTAAGTGGTCTAGTAGTGATGAAAGTACGAGCAGTCATTCAATCCCATTCCCAACCCACCGGGAATCCCATGCCTTGGAAAGAGTGTGAACTCACCTCGGTTTGCTCGGTAGAACTAATTACCCTTTTAACAAAAATGGTCACCCAAGCCCTATGACAGTTACACGTAATCAATCAGTTTACATACAAGCGCATTACGTAACATTCCACAGTTATTTATATATTCTTTGCACATATTCCACATGTATAAGCAAGTATAACGCATCTCAACTAGTTCGGTTTATACTCAGGTAACATGCAAATCCAATTAATACTCAACAAGCATTTGAGTTACCAGCACCTTCGTACTACAAGCTTATTAGGCCAATAACGATTTGACGATTCATTACAGTGTTCGTGTGTTACCTAACAATTCGACAATTCAATCAGGTTGCTACACTGGTGTCCGGCCCAACTAACCCAAGCCCATTCACTCAAAAGACCCGCGCAAGAGTTGTGCGTGTGCAGCCCATAACATGAGCCCAACACTAAAACCGGTTAACCATGTGTGGTCCATTAGAACACCACCTCTTCCCTAAGGCTGCACGGCCCACTCCCACCGTGAACCTAGCTGGGTCAACGTTTATAGGTGCGGCCCACAACAATGTCTCCCGACCCAAAAGTTTAGTACAGTGTCTTGTAATGGTTTGTGTGTACAGCCTGATGAAAAGAGGGCCACTACCCGTTCGTGGCCCAATCCTAATAACCGTCTAACACATGTATGGTTTAACATCAAGCACTACACTACACCACATCACTTGCAAAATACCAATTTAATTGAAGGGTCATATAGAACAACAGTTCATGAAGGTTTTCAAAGTAGAGCAGCAGTTTATTGAAAGATCATATGTTATCAAGTATTACACAATTCTCATTATGCCATACTTCTTATTATGATAATTGGATCATTAATACTAATCATCCGAATAACAACCAAATCACACAGCTACTGTTATGACCTAGCAAACCCTATTTATCTCTCAATTATTAACCAACCAGTTAACATCCTCATACACACACTTCTAGTTGGGATCGAGTAATGTGTGATGATTATATAACCACATTCCATCATTTAATAAGCATCAATCAACCTATGAGCAGAACTCTACGTCACATTCTGACCGTACATAATGCTGAATATTTCTCAAGATTAATGTGTTTTCAACAATTACAGTCCTATAAATACATATCACGATATCACCACAAAACCATGCCATAATCAAGGTATTATATCCACCAGTACTAGTCTATCGATAACCATCAAACCACACATTAAACATCATTCAGTAATCATCATTCTTCAATCTATCTTATTCAAGTAACATGGTTATCACAAATCACGCCTAATCCCTACGTGTTAATCATACACACAAATACGATTATATATTAACAAGATTAACGAGTAATGGTTTGGCATAAACACGAATTACTAACCACGAGTTTTAATCAGGTAAGAGGCTGCTTCGAAGGGGTTCTCCTGTTTGCCGTACGTAGGGTATGAAGGGGAAAGTAGGGTTCGATATTTTGGTTTAGTGATTTACGTAAAGCAATCTAAATAATAGAAACATTAAGGCAGTTGGGCCGATCTATATGCTGCCTTGAGCTATTTAACTTGGCCTGAAACCACAATACACACAAATAACTAGTTGAGTTCAATTGGTTCGTTTGGGCCAATATGGAATAGATTCGTTTGGGCCGATATGGTATAGTGTGTTATTTCACAATACAATTATAATACACAAAGATATACGCGACCCATCAATTTTAATAAGTTATTTAACTGAGTCGTCAAACGTCTAAGTTTAACGATGTTATAACTGAATAACGAGGAGTTAAGATCGTAAGATGGAACGTTATTGACCTTGAAAGTTCGAGTTGTCACATCATCCCCAACTTGAAGGAAATTTCGTCCCGAAATTTAGCAAGTAAGCACAAAGGGAGTGAAGTGAGGAATCAAGATTGTTGCGGGTTTTGCTCAGGTGTCACATGCTTATTTTGACCTGTTAAGGGATTTAAGCATTTTTATCTTACATTTCGCTCATTCTTTGTTTGTATCAAATTTCCACATTTACATATCAACTTGTCTTCCAACACAACTATATTTGTGGTGGATTTAATGTGGTAAACAATTTATTCCGAGTTATACCCCTCGGTTTGTCATTTTACAGAAAAGATCCCTTTTGAGGCATTTGACCCAAAAGGTTCATACCTTTCACTTTTATATTCATCCTAAGGATTTAGTTGATCATAATGCTTATTTCTAAACAACCTTTAAGGGTCGTTTTCATGGTTTATCGATAAAGGGCGTTTTGGTCAACTTTAGTCGTTCTTTTACATCGAAGGACTTTCAACAACATATTTGTCCAAAATCGCACTCTTTGATATAATCTTACTTACACATACCTGGCTCGGGTCAAAGTATAGACCCGTTTTAATACCTTACTTTAATAACCGCTAATTACAAGAGTAAATATCAAATAGATATTTACGTCCCTATTATTAGAACCAAATTTACAACCGATAGCGTTGTGATAAAAAGAACCAAATAAGAAAATTATGAAAATGCATGACAAATCTAATTAAAATTTGATTATGTATACTTGATCACATTATATAAGACATTAATCTAGCTACTTGGGATTGTATCCCTGCTGACTCAAACCACTTAGCCGAGGGTAACGTCACCTTCAAAAGAGGGGTCTACCACTTTTCGCATTAATAACGTAATTAATTATCTTTCAATATTCCGACCCTTTGGGATTGTATCCTTGCTGACTCAAACCACTAGGTTGAGGGTAACGTCACCTTCAAATGAGGGGCCTACTACTATAACTAAGATAATTTCTTAAAAAGTCCGAAAGTGCAAAAATCATCAAAGGGTACATTAAAGGCGAGTGGGATCCAAGTGATTCATCTTGTCTATCTGTTTTAATTTTATTTTATTTCTGCATTTTTAGTTTTTATTTTCATATTTCAAATCTTTTCTCAAAAGTTTTAGATTGATTAGACGTTGAGGATAAACCGGTACTAAAAGCTCTTGTGTCCTTGGACGACCTCAGTATCTTACCAACGCTATACTACGCTCACGATGGGTGCACTTGCCCAAGTGTGTGTTTAGTGTTAGTAGAATATCGTGTTTTATAAATTTAAAACTTGACTAATGCGTAAAATGGGCTCAAAATATTAATAAAAATATATCACACCGAACGCACACCAAGTTTTTTGCGCCGTTGCCGGGGACACGAGGATTTTAAAAAAGTGTAGGATCGTTTTCAGACCCGAATGAGTCGATCAGAACAGTTTATCTCTAAACGAAAGGCGGAAACAGACGTATAGAGTTCAATTCAGCAAGATTCACGCTTAAAACTGTTTGTATGATTGATTCTATAACGTTTTACAACCTGACAACACTTCGGCAGCACTTCGTTGCACAAGCCGGAAAGTTACAAATGATGAAAGTTTGAAGGGTATTTATAGGAGAGACCCCTGACCGTTTGAAGGTGACATGCCACCCTTCAAACGGTCATGACACTTTCAAACGGTCACACTTCAAACTAACAACATATTCAAATGGTCATGCTCATGGTTACATCTTCAAACAACAATACAATATCTACAATTTGTTTTGTCTTCTTGTGAGCATGATGTAATGATGATGTCATCCTTGTGATGTCATCATCAAATATGATGGCATCATGCTTGTTCATATCCGTAACGAAACCGAGACTCGATATAAGACGAAGTCAACAGATGTATGCACCAACAGACTCCCCCTCAGATGTTGACGAGTCTTCAGTGTCGAGTCTTCGCATCTTCAGTCTTTATCAGTCTGTTCACTTACTTCAAAATTCTCCATTATAAGCATCCTCAATCGATCTCTTACTCTTTCTCGTAATCTTCAGGATCTGAATCTGTCTCTACAATCTTCAGACTCCCTCTCGATGTCTTCAGACTCCCCCTTTTGCTAAGCTGGGATCGCAGTCTGGAATTCACTTTCCACAGGTTCTTAGATCGTAACCTGACATTCATCTAACTCAGGTTTCGGAACCTGGCTAACCTGTATAAACTCTACCCAAAAATAAATTTTCTGATAACCATTTGTGGATAAAATTTTCAAATCTAATTTACCACTTGCAGGAATAACGTTTTTATTTCAAAACCTTTTCTCATTTCATTTCAACAATCCTCAAATACTTTCACCCAAACCATATGTTCATCATGTTTAGCACTCGGAATTTTGAAAATTAGCTCTCCAAAATCAGTTGTCGAAAATCTTTTTGTATTTTTCAAAATTTATGCTAAAACACACTGAAAATCTTTTTTGGAATTTTTGAAAGTAATGAAATGCAGAGAAGTAATATTTACAGACAATATTTTTTGTGAGTTTGTGTAAGAGGATCATATCAGTTTATGAGACAAATCACTAACACCGTTAAGCTTGATTTCATTTTAAGTTGTAAACGATTCACTTAGATTGTCAGTATACTGATCCATTTAAATTCTTACACAAAGTTCAATTGCTTTGAGATACGAAATTAATGTCTTAAGCACTTAAACTCAATCGCGTGTCCCACCTCAGAATATACTCCCGTATCCAGATCCCAATATTCAGTTTTACAGGTAAATATGACACGAATGATATCTGTAGGGGAATAAATTATGATCGAAATCGTGAGAGCTCAGGTCAGAACTACCGTTTAGCAGAGAGATCACGAATCGACTGTTGGGTGTGTCCCCTTTAGAGGATCTTTTCTACAACAGCATTGCTAAGCAATTTTATTGTCTTATCATATATACTGAGGGTGATGCTATGTTTCAAGCATTGCGGAAAGTATTATTCGATGACTAGGTCAGAACTTCCATTCAGCAGAAGTCCAGGAATAATACCCCAGATATCACTGAGTATAAAGACCTAGTATATCAGAAAAAGAAATCTTTCAAACGAGATTTCGGGGGTTACCCATATATCCGAGAGATGTTACCCACGAATTAAGCAAGTTTGAATCATCACAGTCTACTAAATGTGCAAAAACCTACTCACACATCCACAGTGAGATCGTTTATCACATTTAACTTTCCAATTCTTTAGCGTGTTGTGACAGTCCACTGATGTACTATCATTTCCTCTTTTATGCAACAAAAACTCATTTTTCATTTTATCATGTTTTTGGCTATTTCAAATTTTCTAATGTTTTTGGATTTTCTGAAAAATATACTCCCCCTAAAATACAAATACATCTAAAGAAAATTGAAAACAAACTGTACAAGAACATGACAACTGATATCGAATTGCCTCAATTCGCCATCCACTTGGCATAAACAATCAGAACTCCCCCTCACAACAAACTATTTTCCCATTATGATCTCAAAACACTTAAGTTTGTTTTAATCAAATGGTTTTTCCGGAAAATTAGTTTTGTTGATTTTACCATTTGTAGGTTCGGGGAAAACTCATCACATTGTTTACCAACACTTTTAAATGATAGTTAAATCAAGTTCAACTTAATGACCTTGATTAACCACTTGTAACATTTTCAACCAATCATCATCTGTTGGTTGAATTCTCAAGGTGCCGATTCCTACTCCACACTTACCAACCTGGGAGTTCCAGCTATTCCTGCAGTATGAATTGCCAAAATTTTCATTATAAAATTCATTTTGATCAACAATTATCAAGAAAAATGCCGATTCATGCTCCGCGATTACCAACTTGGGAGCTCCGGCAAGTCAGGTTTTTACTTTTTGAAAAATATATCCACCCAAGCCTGACCATCCTTGGGTGTAAGAACCTCTTCTTCATCTTTACTTTCAACAGAATTGTAAACATTCATTTTGGAAGCATAGAATTCTTTAACTCCTTTGACTTTACCATCGACCATTTTCCCAAAAATGTGTTTCACATTTCTGTTGAAAACTTTATCAACATCAAATTTCTTCTTGTCAAAATAAAATTGATTTGAAATTTCAACGTTTCCAACTTTCTTCTTAAAATTTTCAGCTTGCAAAGGTGGAAAATTCACATCATCCACTTTTGGAACTGAGTTTTCAATTCTTTCTTCAACATGTGGCTCCTCTGATTTTATGGAATCAGATTCATCACCAGAACTGTTTCCTGAACCTTTAACAACCCATTTTTGATTTTTCAGATTTTCTTTTAACCACATTCTTTGAACATTCACCAATCTCAAAGGTTGAATTTTCAAAGCCTGTAAATTTTCTGGTTGTTAGTTCAGTTTTCTCAACAACTTTTTCTTTCATTTTACCAGAGACTTCCTGTTTTGGTTTGAACTTTTTCGGACAATTTCTAGCAATATGACCAGCAGTTTTGCACTGAAAACAGGTTCTTGTCTCAATCTTCTTCTGAATAACACTTTTCTTCATCTCATCTTTCTTCTTTGCAAGGAATTCTTGATTTGTCTGCTTTCTGAATGCTTGCTCTTTCTCATCATCTAAATATTTTCCTGAAACAAACACAGTTTTTTGTTTATAAAATTTTTCATTTTTATAATTTTTCGGTTGATTAAATCTTAATCCTTTCTTTTTGAAATTACAGTTATGGTTTGGTTTTTTATGAATACCAGAACCAGAATTGTAACCCTTTTTCTTGTTTAATCTTTGTTGCACTCTTGAGGTGTAAGGTTTACGTTTTTCAGAAAGATTTGCATCTTTTATTTCAGAAATATTAATTTCTGTTAGTTTGAAAACCTTTTTAATCATTTCAGTTTTAACACCTCTTATTGGAAAAATCTCATCAGAATATAATTTGTCAGAATCTTTCAAAGTATATGCTACTTTGACTGGTTCTTCATTCAAATTAGATTTTGATAGCAAAAATTTCTTATCATAAACCCGTTTATCCTTTTGGATTGTTGACTTTGACTTGTCGAACCCAGACTTTGACTCGGATTTGGACTCCGGTTTTGACTCCTCTATGTCATCTTTATCTAACACCTGATCGACCACACGTTTAATCAACTCGGACTCATGATCAGTGTCAGACGATGTGAACGTAACATCAATATTTTCTGGCAAATTATCCGACGACACAGACTCCCACTGTAAGTTAATTGCCTTTTTGACTCTTTCAGAATTTGGACTTCGAGACAAATATCCATTTTTGACCGGAGGTGGACATTTGTTATAGACAACACTTGGTTTCTCACCAGAAATTTCTACTTCATCCTCTTCTCTTGTCTCTAACTTCTTTCCTTCTGAAGTCTTCACTTCTTCAAATGTCTTCATTTGTTCCACAATTGGATAAATCCTGTCAACAACAAAAGTAGAACATGAGTAGCTTTCTAATAAATTTTTAACTCTCTCAGTTTCTATTCTTTGTGTTGCCAGCTTCAATTCCAGATCAGCACATTTCTTTGTGTAGAAGTTTACATCATCAAGCTGTCTCATGTAAGCTCTTTTGAGTGTATTCATTGCTACAGCTTGTTCACAGTTTGAATCAGTGTACTTGTTGATTTCTCTGTTCATTGTATCATACAATTCTTTTAATCTGTTAATGTTGTGCAACAGTTCATTGTTTTGTTTGATCAAAGAGTCACAATTCAAGCACTTTTCAGGAACTTTGACTGCTTCAGTATCAACTTTGATTTCAAATTCAGGAACATCTTTGACTGTTCTGTTTGATTGGAAAAACTCATTTCTTTTCTTTTTCTCAGCTTTAGCTTCAGCTTTTAACCTTTCTTCTTCTTCTTCTTCTTCAATTTTTCTCCATTTTTCTTCTTCAGCTTCCCTGACCTTTCTGATTTTTTCTGCCCATTTCAGATCGTAAGCATTAGCAATAAAAGCTTTAACATTCGATGTGTCTTTGGACATCTCTTTAGCTATTAATTCTTGATCTGGGCAAAAATTGTCCCAATTAAAACCTTCAGCTAACTTTTCATCGTCTTGATCTGCTAGACACACTTTGCTATTTGTTGGAATGTAATTATCCCAATTGAATCCACTATCCTTCCCCAGACAAGCTTTCTTTGAATCTTTAATCTCCATTCTTCCATGTGCAGTTTGTGCTTGATGCGATGCTTGTTGTTGTTGATATGGATGTGGTGTGACTTGATGATAAATCGCCTTTTTGTAATAATCATTGTTTCCGAAGGGATTTTGAGCTCCACTCGCTTCTCGATTTGTGCACTCTCTCTTGAAATGTCCATTTTCCCTGCAACGAAAACAAGTAACTTTAGTCTTATCAAAACCTAAAGGTGAAACATGTGCCTCGCGAAAATCATCTCTGCCTGTGATTTGTTTAAACTTTTCAGCCCGTCTCAACACACTAGCCATGCACCATTTAATATCCATTAATTCCATTTCCTCGGCATCAATTTGATCGTAATCCTCTTTCGTGAGCATTGGATTACCGATCCTCCCTGCAACTAATCCACCATAAGACTTAAGCACTATAACCAACAACGACATGTGGCTTTTAGCAACTTCTTCTGTATAGTTCTGATCATTCTCAAGCTGTAAGGCAATGTTGCATTGAAGAACTTTTCCACTTTTTGTTGTATTGAACTGAGGATCGTATGTCGGAAATGAAGAAAATCCAGATGTGCTGCTTGATCCTTGAGTTGATTTTTCTGAAGAACCTTTTGCATTATAAGTTGTTTCAACCTTTGGAGAGAGATTCGTCTTTTCACTAACACCACTCTTAAAATACAAGTTGATGTCTTGTTCTCCATCATAATTCTTCATTCGAGCAATCTTCCTCTGCTCCATCTCTTGAGCTTCCAGATGTTTGATGAATTCTCCCAATGTTAACTTTTTATATTCCTTCCGATTGTTTCTCAACATCATCAGAAAAGTACCCCAAGTCTCATGTGGTAGTGCGTCAGCAAGTTTCTCAATCAGCTCATCAGTATCCTTTTTAATTCCCAATTTTGACATATTTCTCACCAAGTTACAATATCTTTCAATAATTTGCTTGGTGTTTTCAGATTTTAAACCTCGAAAAAGAACAAATTCTTTCTTCATGAGAGACATCTTGTTTTTAAGCATATCATCACTTCCTACAGATTTTTCTTCCAATTCAGTCCAGATCGAATAAGCACTTCCATCATGTTGAAGTAAAATCAAAATGTCTTCTTTAATTGCTTGCTGAAGTAGACTCACCATCAATTTTTCATCTCTATATTTCTTTTTCTCATCAGCACTCATTTCTCTGACTGTTAACTGAATACCATTCCTTGTGGGCTTTTCATATGGTTCTTCAGTGTGATCCCATGCATCCAAATGATAAGCTTCAACCCAATTTCCAAAACGTTCAGACCAACCATTGTAATCATCAATATCCAGAAGCTTAGGTGGTTTCTGTGATGTCCCCGTTTCATTCTCCAATTCTGAGCAATAGAAACCGGAGTAGTCGGAGTAGCAAACGCGTTGTAAAAATCGTTGTCCATGTTTCGGATTTTCAAATGAGATGTATCACCTTGTAAAACACCTGACAACAAACAAACAAAAATACAATCAGTTTAAAGAATTATCAACTAACAGAATAAGACTGGTACTCGAACTGGTGAATATTCTGTGCGGACTGAAAGTTGACAAAACTGTGCGAACTGAAGGTTGACACACTGTACGGACTGCTATGACCCGGATCAAAATCAAACGACCTTTTCCAATGACCTCGGTATACAAAGACACGACCTGAACTGTTTCAAGTGATTTGACTGGATTGCTTTGAACCGTATGACTTTGATGTGACGATTCTTGACTTTCAATCCATTCAAACGGACATATCTCATGTACACACTAATCAATTCCGACAATAATCAAAAACTTCACATGCACACTGAGCTGCCTGACAACCACTAAAGATGACACAATCTAATTTGACCTTTAACAAAAATAATAGAAATGAGAGTTCTTGAGCTGATGAAAATATCACATGGGCTGACAACACCAATAACTATTCTCAAAATTGATTGGGCCGCAATGTAAATTCAATCCCAAATCACATGCAACAACCTATATCTCGATTAAGACAAGTCTTCTAATTGGGCCTTTAAATTTAGTGGCCGAAACTTATTTTTGATTGGACCGTTATTATGCGGATTACATGATCAGATCACTTAATGCATATCTCATGTATATCGCTTAATCATTTTATTGGGCAGATACAATTCAATGATCACATGCACTTCTTGGGCCAATAAAACACATGCAAACTAATATCTGACAAAAACTTCTCAAAGGCCGACAACTTTAATGAAGATTACTTAATTCCCATACTATTCTTGAACCAAGCATTCACGTGACCTCATGACACACTTTAAAACTTTCACATGCAAATCTTGAATAAAGCAATCATGTGACCGACTCGTGATTTTTAGCCCCAACAAACTGACACCTCGAATTCAATGTTACACAATATTCGATGAACAATCACGTGAAATACTGAAAAACTTTCAAACGGGCACCATGTTTCAAACGGTCATGTCCAATTTCAAACGGTAAGGTGGCAGTTTCAAACGGTCAGGTGCAGTTTCAAACGGTAGGGTGCTAATTTCAAACGGCCAGGTGCAGTTTCAAACGGTCAGGCGCAGATTTCAAACGGTCAGGCAGTTTTCAAACGGACAGGTTAGCCTCGTTCAAACGGTCACCAATTTTCAAGCCATTTTTACCAGCTTTACTTCGAGTTTTGATCTGATATTCTCAAGGGTTTGTTAAAATACAATTACGCACACATTGTGAGAGTTTTAGCCGATTTTAACCGTGAAAAACTGTTCAATTTTGAAAGAAGGTGTAGAAAATCAGAATTTGTGGCTGAATTGGTATGAACTCTTCCTCCTGAGCTCTGATACCACTTGTAGGATCGTTTTAAGACCCGAACGAGTCGATCAGAAGAGTTTATCTCTAAACAATAGGCGGAAACAGACGTGTAGAGTTCAATTCAGCAAGATTCACGCTTAAAACTGTTGTATGATTGATTCTATAACGTTTTACAACCTGACAACACTTCGGCAACACTTCGTTGCACAAGCCGGAAAGTTACAAATGATGAAAGTTTGAAGGGTATTTATAGGAGAGACCCCTGACCATTTGAAGGTGACATGCCACCCTTCAAACGGTCATGACACTTTCAAATGGTCACACTTCAAACTAACAACATATTCAAACGGTCATGTTCACGGTTACATCTTCAAACAACAATACAATATCTACAATTTGTTTTGTCTTCTTGTGAGCATGATGTAATGATGATGTCATCCTTGTGATGTCATCATCAAATATGATGACATCATGCTTGTTCATATCCGTAACGAAACCGAGACTCGATATAAGACGAAGTCGACAGATGTATGCACCAACGACCTAATTATTTTTACTTATTTTTCTAATTTTTTTAGGATTTTTCTTAATTTTTCAGTTTCTGCAGACTTCAGCACGGGCCATGCTCAGCCAAGCACGGGGTCGTGTCCATCAACCTTACTGGCAGTTTTTGTTTTCTGAGTTACAGAAGAGTGACCACGTGGCCATGCTGAACTCCCCAGTAACTGGGATCCAGAAAACAATGACTGTAACCACGACCACGGGTCGTGGTCAGCGACCACGGGGCCGTGGTGAGACATCTGACAAACGTTCTTTCTTTGTTTTTATCGCAGGACTTGGAACCCAGTCGCAGCACCTGAACTTTATACACAGTGCATGAGCTCCAGTTCCAATAAAGACATAGAAGAACCTCTAGACGAACCCGAGCGCTTTCTAAGAAAGAGACTAAAAGCTAAAAATCAAGAGAAAGCTTCGGGGGACCAACTCCCAATGGCGGATCAGCGTACCCTGATGAATTACCTACGGCCCACGGTAGGTAATCTTGGAGCCGCCATCAATGCACCGAATGTCGATGCCAACAACTTCGAACTTCGGCCGCATTTGATTCAAATGCTCCAAAATTCCGCAACCTTCCATGGCCTAGCTGATGAAGATACCCATTTACATATTACCAACTTTTTGGAAATATGTGACACTTCCCGGATCAATGGAGAATCAAACGACGCCATCCGCCTCCGAATGTTCCCGTTTTCACTAAAAGACCGAGCTTAGGCTTGGCTTAACACCCTCCCAAGTGGTTCGGTAAACACTTGGGATGAACTTGCCCAAGAGTTTCTATATAAGTATTTCCCGCCCTCTAAAACCGCTAAATTAATGACTGAAATCAATACATATTCACAAGAGGTCGAGGAATCCTTATATGAAACTTGGGAAAGATTCAAGGAGCTATTGAGGAAATGTCCTCATCATGGTCTCGCAGTGTGGCAACCGGTATCCACTTTCTATAATGGGTTGTTGACACACACAAGACAAACCCTCGACTCTAGCTCCGGAGGACTCCTAGGTAATCATCGCCCAAATGAAATTTATAATTAAATTGAGGAAATTGCTCAAAACGATTTTCAAGGGCACACTCCCCGAGGCGCAAAATCTATTGCCCCGGGCGCCCATAAAGTAGATGAAAACACCTCCTTACAAGCCCAAATTGAGGCCCTATCTTCAAAAATTAAAAAGTTAATGGCAAAAATGGCCTCGGTTATGGCTTGCGAAGGGTGTGGTGGGCCACATGAAAATTGGAGTTGTATGAAAGAAATGGATAATCAAACGGAAATGGTAAACCATATTGATAATAGACCTAGGCCGCCGGGTCCCCCGACGAGCACCTACAACCAAGGATGGCGTAACCACCCTAACCTTGGTTGGAGGGAGCTCGACAATAGTAGTAACCAACAAAACCAGAACCCACGAACCAACTTTCAACAACAATCAAGAAATGAGTCACAAAATTTCTCTCAACAACAAGGGGGACGGGAGAGGCTTGAAGACATTGTCTCACGCCTCATCTCCGAAAATGAAAAAAAGAACTCGGATTGATTCCTACAAGCGGAATCGAACTTTAGAAATCAATAAGCTAGTATTCAAAACATTGAAAAACAGCTAAATCAACTAGCCTAAAATTTCTCAGCAAGGCCACAAGGCACACTACCTACCTTGGACGACCTTGGTATCTTACCAACACTATACTAAGCTCACAATTGGTGCACTTGCCCAAGTGTGTGTTTAGTGTTAGTAGAATATCTTGTTTTATAAATTTAAAACTTGACTAATGCATAAAATGGGCTCAAAATATTAATAAAAATATATCACACCGAACGCACACCAACTGCACGTTAGAATGTCATATTCCAAACACTTATTTACCTTATTCGTACTTAATGAAATAAGGGAATATTCTTCAAAATAAAAGGGTGTAAGCTTTACTTACCTTGCATCCAAATTATGTTTTTCCTTCAAACTTGATTCGTTTGACCCGCTTCCTTCCCAAGCTTCCACCTAGCTTGTCAAGCGTCAAACTATCATTATAATTCGTAAGATGGTTAGATTAGTCATTCTATCACGACTATTCCATCTTACATTTTTTACGTCAAAATTATCATCTGCTCGTATCATTGGTCAGTTTGACTTTTAAAGTCAAACTGTCTATTGACGTAAGAAATTACACGATGTAGCTCAAGTACTCGTTTAAGTACTTTGTCAAATATCCGGTAAGCATCATTCTTATGCTACCGTTTTAACCATTTTATTAACCAAGTTCTTGTAACCGTAAGTTATTGAATTAACACAACATCAATCATTCTTAACACATGATGATATCAAACATCATTTAACTTGAATATATCATCATTTTCATCATATCAGACAAAACCCATTTCTTGGCAAGTATGATCATATACTCAAACACATAACTTGTTCAAGTATCTTCTTATTACTATCATGTACGATGATTCTAAACACAATTATATCATCAATTTCATCATATGATTAAAACCCACATATTTTAGTGTGGTAAATCATCTAAACATTCAAATCATAGCAATATATGTATAATTTTCACTTATGGTTTTGTTCCTAAGCAAGTATACATCACTAATTCAGTCATAACTTCTATAATTCATACATAATTCGCAAATTATGATGTTAATCAAATTTCACAACTTCAAGAATCATTAAAATTCTACATACCTTACGATCCCCTAGCTTGGGTGATCGTTAATTCACGTTCAATTGTGAATTTGAGCTTCAATTAGACCTTCAATTGATCATTTTGTATAAACTAGGGTTTAAGCTCCATGGGAGCTTCTTTCCATCGTCCAGAACACACACACACTTAGTGTGTGTGGTGTTTTGTTTTAATTTTTATAATTAAACTTTCAATTTATCCAACTTTGGCCCCTCATGTTTGGATAGTTATTAAGCAGGCCACAACCCACTTAGTTCCAACACTATTCCATCTTATTAACTAGGTTAACATTCCTGGTTAATTTAATGGGTTCGGGAAATTACAACTAAGTTTATTTAAGTCCCATTAACTTGGGCCTTTTATAAACTTTATTTCCTCAAAAGCATTCGTTCACCTTTTATTTAATATTAGGTTTATTTATTTGAATCCTAATATTTACCGGGTTAATTTTACCACTAACGGTACTTTACCCGTCTTTTAGTATTAATGTGGTTTGATTACCAAACCCGTTTTCAGGGTGTTACAGAACCACCTCACTTTGGTCTTGTCAAAACCAACGCTCTTCCCAACAAACTTCCTTCTTGTTCTGTTCATGAACCTCTTAACTCTCCTGGAGATCATGGCCATTTGCCATTGAAGATCCAATTCTTCTAGGTCATCATGGTCAATCTGATCATAATATTCATCAAAAGTAGCAGTATCAGGTATCTTTCCCTGAATGTAGTTCTCTTAAGAATCAACAAATGAAGCAAGTAAAGCCAGATGCTCTTCTGCTGCCTTCACACTCATAGGCATAGACTTTGCATTACTGTTTTGATTTGTAGCTGATGTTCTCTTAGCACCTGTTGATCCTCCTGAAGCAGCAATGAAACACATATCACCATCTACATTCACAGTAACCTGCTCATTCTCACATGAAAGAAATGCAGTAGAAGAGTCACTAGAAGCGTTGTGAGATGAATAAGATGGAATCGCATTGAACCCCTGGATCTTAAACCTAATCATATCATGTTTCCTTCTTCTTCTTCATGTTGAGCTCATAAGCTCTCAGCTTACCAACTACTTCTTCTGATTCTTTACTCTCAAAATCAGATTCCCCCTTGATCATGAGAGTATAGATATCCCACTTTGCAACTAATGCATCAAGCAGCTTGTCATTGATCTCCATGTCAGTATAACTATCTATGTAATAGTTGTCAATTTTTGACATTAGATGGTAGTATCTTGTGATGACATCTTCAAGTGACTCATTTCTCATACACTTGAAGACAACAAACTGCTTCTTCAGTAGATCAACTTTGTTCTTTTTGACATCAACATCTCCTTGATATCTCTTCTCTTGTGCATCCCACATTTCTTTTGAAGTTGTATACTTCTTGAAGGTATGTTTGATGCCATCTGGTAACGACATTTTGATTGCAGCTAAGGCTCTCTTTTCAGCCTCATACATCTTCTTCTTTTCAGCCTCCATGTTAACATATGCAGTGACCTGTTGTCTGCCTTCAAACTCATGAGCTGGGTTCACGTACCCATCTTCAATGCAGATCCACATACGGGTGTCCTGATATTCAACGAAAGACTGAAACCTGTCATTCCATGTTAAATAATTCTCCACCTTCATCATCTTAGGTGGTTTGTTGGTTGTGCCAACCTCATGCTCCATCCTCAAAAGTTCGTTCAAATTCGACATGTTCGACATTTTAACGCAACCGACTGGTTAAAACCGTACAAATTTTTCCAAAACTGTTTTTACCAAATTATACCGTTAGATTCGTCTCGAAATTACGAATCCATTGATATATAAAACCGTACAAAATTTTTCCGAAACAGTTTTTTTTGTCCTAAAAATACGTGGAGTTCAACCCTGCACACGGTTTCCTGAGATTGTCTACGGAGAATTTTCTATTCATGAAAATGTGAATTTTTATCTACGACGGCTAAGGACACTAAGGAATTTGGCTGCACACTTCAAGCTAAGTCGCAGGGTCTTAATTGGGCTGCACACTTCAGTTTATTTGGGTCGCACAGTTGTTATTTGGGCCGCACACTGATATTTGGGTCGTATATAAATCAGGTCGCACACTGCTAAACTTGGCTGCACACTTATCCAGTCGCACACTAAGTCCGCACACTAACGTTGACCGTACACTTCAGTTGACCGCACAGTTGACTTGTCTCACACTTATGGGTTTGACCCCACACGAAGCTTGTCGTACACTGATGAAGTCGTACAAAATTAACTCGCACAGTTGACTTGAATTCAGATCAAGTCGCACACTCTAAGTCTAGTACACTATTTTATCTTTTGAATCCAGCCAAGCAACAACCTAATCCTGAAAAATCAGCATTTCGAAATCAACAATTTCTCCCACAAATTAATTCCTTTTTAAACCTTTCCATGAATATGTCCTAAAAATCAGTAAACAACTAACAATCACCACCAAATTAGATGAAAACACCAATTTTTTAACCTGTTTCTTTCTATTCTTCACTATTCTACACGGAAAAATTATAATGCACTACCAGAATTCTTCAACCAAAAAAACTTATTTCCTGTCGATCAGTCTTGAACCGTACACAAGAGCAAAAGCTCTGATACCAATTGTAGGTCCCCTATTCCCGATGGATCTTCACAAAACTGATAATCAATCAAGGATACGGAATCTCCTTGATCAATCTAAAAAATCAGAACAGAGTGTTATGTAGATGAAGAATACGAACACACAATATTTAAACCGATCTTCTGTGATTATCAAACACACGAAACTGTTTTACAATCACTCAAGATCCACAAGAACTCACAACTGATTTCTGTGTTTTCTCACAAACTCGAATTCTCTATACTCTGTCAAATGTCTAAAGGTCTAACCTAAAACCTATAGCATTAAGTTGTTTATTTACACGCAGCAAATGCCATTCGAACTGGGCTAGGCCCATATGCATCATGAACAGAATTCTGGCTAGACAAAACTTGGACTTAACCACATAAACTAATTGATCCATAACTCGAAATCCAACTTCATAATATCTAAAGACCAAGTGAAAGATGTCGTCACATAATATGTACCAACATGCATCACCCAGATCAACAACCCTTATCGCCACTGTCGTCGGAACCCTAGCCACATCCTAACTGTTGCACAACACCTTTTAACAAGATCTGGTCACCTACATTCAACACCTTCAACCACACCGGCTCCTTCAACAATGCTCTGGTCTTTGAAACCCTACCATACCCGTCCGTCACCATTCTCGCTTTGACTTGTCGGAAGACACTCGAGTCAGATTTGAGGCTGTTCCATCGTTTCTCTCAATAAACAAGTCTTTGTTACTCGTTTTCTCTCTCAAAACATTACTCTCTCTATCTCTCTATCTTCTTCATTCTATCTCTCAAACATGAAGGTGGGTGGTGGTGCTGTTGTTGTCGTTACGGTGGCAGGAAGAAGGTGGGATGAGGAATTTAAGTTTGGATATGATCTACTTTTTTGTAATGGAGGATAGAGAGACTGGATTTGGTTTTTTGATATGGAGGAGAAAAGCACTAGTAAGATTTTTGTTTTGGATGTGAGAGAGAGAGACTAATATGATTTAAAGTGAAAAGAAATCAACGGAAAGAGAAAAAAAGATATGAAAGATCGAAATTACCTTCAAAGATGTCATTTCTTTTTAGTGATGTGATGCGTTCTAATTGGTTGAAATAGGTTCTTATGGTTTTCACAAGTGGACTTAGTAGTCCCTTAACCCGAATCCTATATATATATGGGGAGGATCAAACGAGAAGAAAATTATTGAAAGAAGAAAAAGAAAAAAAACACATATTGGAAAAATACTAATTCATTTATGACACTTCTCATTAATTTTTCTCTCATTAATTAATTAGTCAATTAATCATTAATTTTCCAACATATACCCTCCGCATTATAAAATTTTATCCTACACACGTCGAAATTTATCCTACACACCTTGAACTATATCGTACACACCTCATAATTTATCTTACACACATTGTTATTTATTCTACACTTTAAATTAAGTTGTTTTTTAAATTTGAAAAAAGCATATATTCTGAAAAAGAAGTTACAAATTTTATTTACTTAGTTATTAAAAAGAAGAAGAATACAAATTAATGATCTATATAGGTTTACCAACATACTCTTGAAATATAATTAAATAACTGAAGTAAAATGAAACATTCTTATTAGTCAATGGTTCTTCTTTTTTCTTCTAACAAATAATTTTTTCTCATTTGAACCCTCCAATATATATATATATATATAGTTGGATTCATTAGGGAACCAATAACTTACATTTAAAAAACCATTCTTACATAATTTCTTCTGAGTTTTTTTTTTTCATATAAACACATAAAATTCGTTAAGATAAAAATTTAACTTTTTTTTAAATTTTTTGAATTCCCTTGAAATTTTTTATTTATTTTTCGATTAAATGAG